>CM033642.1:92854155-93029879 GCA_019512145.1 Engystomops pustulosus | reverse complement strand
GAATACACAGGAACGCAGGAATACTCGCTTGGAAGCTTTCTCTAAGGCTATGAGGCACAAAGATCCAGCAAGGGTCACAGGAAGGGGAAGAAACTTATAGCAGGCCAGCGCCAATTATTGGCACGCTGGCCCTTTAAATCTAAGAGTGACGGCGCGCGCCCTAGGACACGGGGACGCGCGCGCCGAGCTGCGGGAGCCAGGGAGGACATCGCGGGAGCCAGGGAGGGTGAGCGGGACCGGGGGCAGCAGCAGGAACACGGGTGCGCCAGGGATAGCGGGAGCACCCGTGAAAGTACCCCCCCCTTCGGCCTCCGCCTCTTCTTCTTGCGGCCAATAAACCTCTGGAGGAGAGTCCGATCCAAAATGTTCTCTTCGGGCTCCCAGGATCTCTCCTCAGGCCCGAACCTCCTCCAGTCTACAAGAAAGAACCGCTTACCCCTCACGAACTTCATGTCCAGAACTTCCTTAACCTCATAGACGTCTGGGGAATCCGCCTCAGGAGCAGGAGGAGGGAATTGTTGGGAGAAGCGGTACCGCCATTCCTCCAGAGCAAGTTTAATGGCCAAGAGCTCTCGGTCACCAATCGAATCATTTCTTTCAGCTGGGGAAAATGTTTTTGAAAAGAAGCCGCAAGTGGAAGTTCGGCCCCTGGGCCCTTTTTGGGTGAGGACCGCTCCAGCTCCCACGGAGGACGCATCCACCTCAAGAAAGAAAGGTTTGTCAGTATCAGGCCTAGAGAGTACTGGAGCTGAGGCAAAAGCGGACTTTAACTTGGAGAAGGCCTCTTCAGCTGTAGGAGACCAGGAACGTGGATTGGCACCCTTCTTAGTGAGGGCCACGATGGGAGACACCACAGTGGAAAAATGGGGAATAAACTGTCGATAATAATTTGCAAACCCCAGGAACCTCTGTATGGCTCGGAGACCCTCTGGGCGAGGCCACTGAAGAACTGCAGACAGTTTTGCGGGATCCATCTGGAGGCCTTTGTCGGAAATTATATAACCAAGAAATCCGGAGAGTACACCAGGATGTCATCCAGGTAGACCACGACACATGTATAGAGGAGGTCCCGGAAAATGTCATTAACAAATTCTTGAAAGACAGCAGGGGCATTACACAGTCCAAAGGGCATTACTAAATATTCAAAATGCCCATCCCGGGTATTAAACGCCGTCTTCCACTCATCGCCCTTGCGGATCCGGATGAGATTGTAAGCACCCCGAAAATCCAGTTTGGAGAACACCTTGGCGCCGCGCAGGCGATCAAAGTTCTGTGATCAACGGCAAGGGGTATCGGTTTTTAACCGTAATCTTATTAAGCCCACGATAGTCTATACAGGGACGGAACGATGTGGAGGTAGTGTCTCAGCTTGTCTCTTGGAAAACACATGTGCGAAGTACATATACAGATCGGGAAGTCTCTGCAGGGATTTGTGAGACAACGTAGAAGTCCTGACAGGCAGTGGATGAAGGACCCGCATGCAATGTGAGGAACAATCCGGACCCCAACGGAGAATCTCCCCAGAATTAAGCCCACTATAAGGGTATAACAGGACGAAGGGAGCCGGTCTTTCTTGGTGACAAAGAAGAATTCATGCACAGCGGAGAGAGAGGAGGACTTGCTAGAAACCCCTCTTAGATTCTTTTCCCCCTTGATGTATTCAACATAGCAGCCATCTCAGGAACAGAAAGCGATGGGGAGACCCTACCTCTGGGGCGAGGTAGCACCCGGAAGGGAGATCCAAGGGCAATCATGTGAACGATTGTAGGGGTAGTTGTGCAGCTTGCTCCCTCTGGGAAAAACACATCTGCGAAGTCCATAGACGGTATCGGGAAGTCTCTGCAGTGGATTGTGAGACAACGTAAAGTCATGACAGGCAGTGATGAAGCACCGCATGCATGTGAGGAACAATCCGACCCAAGGAGAAGATCTCTCAGAAGACCGTCCAGAAACAGGGCAGAAGCTGCAGCCAGGAGTACCCGCAGGTAGAGCAGATGTGCTTGGGCAGCACAAAAAAAGAAAGTCTCTATTGATGTAGGGCACAAACTTGAGCAGAACATGGGCTCCGTGCGAAACCAGATGGGCACGGAGAGATCTGACCATTGACCGAGGCAATCGACAATGGCTTCTCGAGACGAACCACCTGGAAGTATGCTGAGAACCAAGGGCTGCATCCAAAAGTTCGCTGTAGAGCCTGAATCCAGGAAGGCAGAAACCTGGATCCTGGGTGACCGGTGCAGCGCTTGAGGAGCAGGAAGAGTCAAAACGGAAAGAAGACGTGAGACGTGTACTTACACCTAGGGACGCTTCTCCCAATAAGCCTAGGTTGCGATGGCGTTTCCGCGACTTTAGACGGACAGTGACAGGAACTGATGAAGTGCTCTGGCTGGGCACAGTACAGACAGAGTTTCTCCTGTTTGTACTTGAACGCTCCTTTAGCGAGAGACGAATTCTGTCCACCTGCATAGGTTCCTCAGCACGACAATTCAGGCGAAGGCTGGAGAGGGCTTTTGAAAGGCAGGAGCCAGCGAGGGAAATACGTCTAACCGGGCTCAGGGTGCTCAGGTGCGGAGTTCATCGGCGCGTTCCGTGAACCGAACATCAATCCGAGTGGCCAGCGAGTTGATAAGACCACACTCAGAGTTGACGGCAGGTCCCCCGAGCAAGCAGAGGCGTCCTAACCTGCGCAGGGTCCCTTCTTAAGGTAGCGATGAGGGCTGCACACGTTCCAGGCCAGTTCAGAGGCCAGGTGCGGGACTGAACCGCATGCCTCTCCCACAGACCGAGCTGCCTTGGCGCCAGAGGTTCCAGTAAAGCAGTCTCGGCAGAAGAGCCGTGCATGTTTCCTCAATACTGGCCGGACTCTGCCAGAAAAGCCGTAGAGTAGTCGTGACTGGGTCCGCTCTCTCCCAAGAGGGGTGAGCCCAGGCCAGCTTTCCCGGAGAGAGACTGACGAAGACATGCCACCTTAGACCGCCTCCGAGAACAAATTGCGAAGGCATGACCTCTATTTGCAGGAGAGCACGGAGTTCTAAAGCCCCGGCAATCCTTGGGGTCTCCGTCAAACTTGCTGGGATAGACAAGCCGAAGTCGGGGTTCAGCGCAGGAGTAAGACCGGAAACGGCAGGGGTCGCGTGAAGATCGGGCACGGACCTGTTGCTGTTTGCTGGGTGTGCAAAGATCTGTTGCAATGGTGGTGACTTGATCCAGCTGTTACGCTGAGCGGCATCTCCCGGGATGCTGGACCACAATGCGGCAAAGTGTGGACGAGTAGGAAGCGGAACCTCCGGGGGATCCGCTGCCGGATCTTACTGTCGGATCAGTGGATCCTGGACCACCGCGGGAGATGTAACTAGCCAACACCCGGACCGAGCCTAGCGGGCACCGGTTCACCAAGCCCGCCGCCAAAGCGGTGTTGGGACTTGTGTCGCAGGATACCACTAGGTCGTTCCAAGTGTGACTAGCCCACGGTGGCAGCCGAGGTCGAGGTACCTTATCGGATGACAATCTCGTAGACAGTCCAGGCACAGGGTCAGGGCAGGCGCAGAGATGCAACGTCAGGTTCCAAGTCGGGGTCAGCAACGGAGGTCAGGCAGAAGGGGACGGGAAACACAGGCACAGGAAACAGCAACACGAGAACACGGAAACACAGGATTGGACGGGAGACACACAGGAACGCAGGAATACAAGAAAGCAGAATACACAGGCACGCAGGAATTACTCGGCTTGGAAGCTTTCTCTTAAGGCTAATGAGGCCACAAAGATCCGGCAAGGGTCACAGGAAGGGGAAGAAAACTTATAGTCAAGGCCGCCACCATTATTGGAGAGCTGTCTCCTTTAAATCTAAGATGCCGGCGTCGCGCGCGCCCAGGAGACGGGACGCGCGCGCCGAGCGGCGGGAGCCGAGAGGACAAATCGCGGGAGCCAAGGAAGGTGAGCGGGCCCGGACCGGGGCAGCAGCAGGAGGACAGCGATCCGGCGTAGCAACCCTGACAGCTGGGAGTCAGGGCCGCCCTGCCATGAGGCGAGTTGAGCCATCTCCTCAGGGCGGAGGGCCTCCTGCTCAACGATGGGAGCGCATCGTGCTACCCACCGGCCTTCACTGAGCTTCCGAACACCGGAACGGGACCATGCAGCCCTCCGTCCGGCACCTTGCTCCCCGACGCTGCCGGCACCTTGGCTCCAACCCCCAGCCGCCGCCGCACCTAGCGCCGCCCCCGCCTGCTCCGTCGTCGACTAGCTTCGGCCGTCATGCGGGATTTTGAGCATCCAGCGCCACTTTCCAGCCGGGCACCGTGCTCCTGGGCCGCCTGCCGACAATGTTCTTTGCGCCCCTCACTCTCGCATACTACTCGCTCCCGTCTTCCCCCTTCGCTCCTGTGTCAACCGCCGCTGCGCTCCAGTGCTACTCGGCTCCCTGCTCCGCCCCGCCCCCCTCAAGTTCCAGGCTCCTCTACCCCCCCCGCCTCAAACCGGCCGTGCTATGAGTCTTTCCCACTCCGGCTTCCCCACCGCGCCACCGCCGGTGCAGGTGTTAAAGCGCCCGAACACAACAGAGAGGTATTTCTGTGTGTGTATATGTATGATATCTGTGTGTATTATGTGGTATGTTGTTTGTATATATATATATGTTTTTGTATATATGTCAGATGGTGTATCTGTGTATATGTGTTATTTTTGCATGTGTGTAATATGTAATCTGTGTATATGTGTGATATCGTATCTGTGTATATGTTGTATCTGTATGGGGGATGGAGGAGGGTTGGCGTGCGTAGGGGGGTTGTGGATGGGGTATTGGCGGTATGGTGTGATGTATGTGTGTGTATAGTTTATATGTGTGTGTGTTATATGTGTTAAATGTTTATATATGTGTGTGTGTGTGTGTGTATATGTTGTGTAAATGTTATATATATATATATAATATTATATAATAGTGTGTGTGGTTAATGTCTGGACTACTCTGTTTGATATGCACGCATTTTGATATTTATCAGGGTTTATTTTGTACTACAGGCAGTTACTCTGTATGCATTGTTATACTACAATGGTGTATCACTGTAGCATTTATACTTAATGGCGATATCTGTATCTATTTTATACTACATGGTGGTACGTGTATCCATTTGTATTTAATGCGATATGCTGTAATGCATTTTAATACTACATGGAGGTACGCTGTATCCATTTTATACTACACTGTGTGTTACGCTGGTATGCATTTATAATGCATGGTGGTACGCTGTTATGCATTTAGACCGCAGTCGGTGGTACGCTGTATGCATTTTATACCGCATGTGTGGTACGCGTTAATCCATTTTATACTACCATGGTTGTCCGCTGTTAGCATTTTATACTACATGGTGGTACGCTGTTGCATTTTTATACTACTGGTGGTAGGCTTTATGCTTTTATACTACATGGCGATACGCATGTATCCATTTATTACTACAGAGCGATACGCTGTACTGCATTTTATACGTATATGGGTGGCACGCGCAGCATTTTGCATTATTTTATTTTTACAACAAACCCCAATATGATGTCCTGATATCGTAAATGTATATGCGGGGGGACCGGGAGGGGGGTGGATGGAGCGTCTTTTTCATGGCTAGCCTCAGGCAGCAGACATGACTAGGTACACCCCTGTGGAGTATATAAAGATGGAGAAGTACTGGGGCAGTTGCAGGCTGGTATTATTGGGCTGGGATATCCAGAAAACCATGGGCTCCCTTTCCACCCCCTCAGTATACCAGGCGGCTTCTTCGTTATATATCTGATGCTGTATAGAAAAAATGGGGGTCAATCACAACCCTTTGTTTACTCTATTTAATGACAAATTGGACATGAGGTCACAAACATTTTACTATAACCACCAATACAATAAAAACAGGTAGACCTGACATTACTTGGGTGGCGAGAGCCAGAAGTTTTGGGGCTTTCAAGCCAATAATACTAGCTTCAGCCGCATCAGACTTATCATATGGTAGATTAAGGGGTTAGGTAAGCCTTTATTACGTAGTTAACACTAAGCTCTGTGCCTTAATATTGGATGATGTATATAACCAAGGCAACTTTTAATAGGTGAAATTCCAGTTTTAAAAAAACTCATTTTAAAAACCCAACCACACCCTGGTTTATACAAAATTCTCGGTTATCAAACTTGGTCCATTGTATACACGGATCTTAAAAGAAAGAAAAACCTGTAAATTAGTTGAAAGTGCTAAGTTGACACTGACAAATTTCATTATAGGATTTTGTATGGCATTTTTGAAGCCAAAACTGGAGAGGTTGTTGGAAAGATAGGAGGAAACCCCGACCAATTATACCGTATATATTGAGTATAACCGACATGTTTCAGCACAAAAAAATGCTGAACAACTAACTCAAAATCGGCTTTACTCGAGTCAAGAAACAAAAAAAAGTCAAGTCTTTCTCTTTTCATACCGGCAAGCCGCAGGTCCTTGCGTGCCGGCCACACAGACTATGAGTGTCATCTATTGTATTGTGCAAGCCAGCGTGCACTTATATCAGCAACGGCTAACGTTCACAACTTGTGTTCTGGAGCACACCAGGACTGCCACTGCCGGAATTGAAGAAGAGAAGACCTGACCTGCAGGTTCAGGGTGCTGGCCTGACTCAGGGGTAGGGGGCGGTACCACGTACAGAGGGCAGGGGGCTGGCTAACTACAGGGGAAAGGGGGGCTGCGAACTACAGGGTAGGGGGCCTGGCCAACTGCTGGGGTAGGGGGCTGGCTAACTGCTGGGACAGGGGGATGGCTAAGCTAACTGCTGGGGCGGTGGCTGGCCAACTACTGGGCCAGGGGCTGGCTTATCTTACTTGGTAGGCTGCAATACGGGGCAGGCATTGGGGCTAGGGAGTATACTGAGGGCAGGGGACTGGTGGCATACTAAGGGGGGAGGCGGATTGACTAGCTATATACTGGAATGTGGACCAAACATATTTCTCCACCTGGGCTTGATATGGAGTCATAGGTTTCTTGTGGCAAAATTAGGGGCCTTGCTTATATTCCGAGTCGGCTTATACTCGGTATGGGTGGCGGTAATTCTCCAATGATCCACTCAAAGCTTCAAAACTGGTTCAGGCTGCGTTACATGATGCTTCACTTGTGATTTGAATCACTTTTGGGAAAAACTTTATCATCACATAAATACATTTAAATGTTGTGAGTGGTGTGTGTTACAATGTTATGGTTCACACAGGTGGCAAGGGCTGGGAGAAGGAGTTAGGATGGGTTGAGGTGCTCTTTACCCTCATCCCTTATAGGCAGACGAGCGGCCGCTCCTATATTTATTTGCAGCTCGTCCACTGTGTGTTGCACCATCCCCGTGAGCCATAGAAGTCAATGGGGGCATCTGAATGCACACCTTAATCATCCACTGTTAATGTTAAAGACAAAACACATGCTTTACTTATAACACATTTGTTGTTTGTTGCGCATTGCCAAATGCATTGCACAAATGGTATCATCAGAATGCAGCTTGAGAGCTAGCTTTTTTTGGGACACCATTAACATGGGGCATGCGGCCATTTCTGTCGGACTTTAATGATAAAAATGTGATAAAGCATGATATAATGTTGTGCATGGTCCAACTGTGCACCCACGACCCCATTCAGTGACAAAGTGTGGAAGAATTATGGAATTGCGACACCAAAACGTTGCTGCGGACACTGATGTGGCCAAGACACTTCTTAATAGTGTGCAAGCAGTTTGCATAAAAGATGTGCAAATCCGCAAGGAAAAAAACGGTCACACAGCGTCCAATAATCTCCCGCGGAGTTGAGTGAACAAGTTAAACCAGGGGAGATGAGAATGGAAGCCCCATTTTTATGGACAGTTACGATCCGGTAACTTCTGACTTAGGGTGTCTGTGGCCGCCATCTTTGGGGGGGGATTTGGTGTGACAGCGTTAAGTATGAGATTTCTGTGGTCTCTGCTGTGTTCTATAGCCCACGCCCCTGCACGGGCTCAAGAAACCACTTTCCTGCCAGTAGATTGTGAGCAGAGAGAAACTACAAACTCAGGGCAACTACAGTCTGATCCCGGTAAGTGGGAGGCAGGGCCATATCTGTGAGATTGTGTAATAGGCATCATGCCATCTCATCACCTCTTATCTGTCTCATCCTCTACTTTCTAATCACTCACCGGCCACTTTATTAGGTACACCTTCCAACTGCCCCTCGTTAACATAATTTCTTAACAGCCACTCAGATGGCGTGCAACTCAGGCATTTAGGCATGTAGACAGGTCAAGACAATACTCCTGCAGTGCAAACCAGCATCATATGGGGAAGAAAGGTGATTTGGAGTGCATTGAACGTGGCATGGGTTGTTTGGTGCAGAAGGGCTGTCTGAGTATTTCAAGAAACTGCTGATCTACTGGGATTTTTCACGCACAACATGCTCTAGGGTTTACAGAAGAATGGGTACGAAAAAGAAAAAAACATCCATTAGTGGCGTCTTGGGCGGAATGGTCTTGTTGATTGCCAGAGGTCAGAGGATAATGGCAGGCAGACTGGTTCGATCTGAAGAAAGCAACAGTGGAACTCCAATCGCCACCCTTACAACCAAGGTAGCGAAGAGCATCTGAACGCACAGTACGCGAACTTTGAGGCCAGATGGGCACAGCATCAGAAGACCACACCGGGGCACTCTTTCAGCTAGAACATAAACTGAGGCTACAATTTGCATAAGCTCATCTAATTTGGGTACAGTTCAGAAGATTGGAAAAATGTTGCCTGGTCTGATGAGTCTCGAGTTCTGCGCGACCATTCGGAGTTGAGTCAGCATTTGGCGTCCAACAACATGAAGTATGGACCATCCTGCCTTGTATCAACGGTTCAGGCTGGTGGTGGTGGTGCATGGTGTGTGGGAAATTTTATTGGCACTCTTTTGGGGCTCCCTTGGTACCACTTTGAGCATCGTTGCAACCCACAGCCTACCGAGTATTGTTGCTGGACGTCAGGTAGGCTGAGTCAGACACGTTCAGTGCAGAATGCGCCATTGTCATAAATCTGGAATCAATCTCAGACTGGTTTTTCTGAACATGACAAGGAGTTCACTGTCCTCAAATGGCCTCCACAGTCACCAGATCGCATCCAATAGAGCATCTTTGGGATGTGGTGGAACGGGAGATTCGCATCATGGATGTTGCATGCCGCACAATCTGCGGGCAACGTGTGCTGCCATCATGTTCACTATGGACCAAAATCTCATGAGGAATGCTTCCAGCACCTTGTTGAATCTATGCCACGAAGATTGAGGCAGTTCTGAAGGCAAAAGGGGGTCCAACCCGTTTAACTAGCATGGTGTAACCAATAAAGTGGGCCGTGAGTGTATGTGTTAGTGTGTTAGTGCAAATGAGCGAAACCCAGATGAATTGTAAATGGTATCAACAACCTGTACCCTGATAACTGTACCACATTGTCACCCAACAAAAAAAAAAAAAAGAAAAAAAGAGAAAAAACAATGTGATTAATGTTCTGCTTTAAGAGAGTCTCCATCCACACCCCCTGGGATTTGCATTGAGCAGGCCTACAGCAGTAACTAGGCAGCTAAAACAGCAATAAAACTGAGTAAAGATGGTAAATAAAAATTGTAACAGTAAGGGTTAAAATGACTCTTTATACGTTGACGTCACCTAGGGAATGAATGTGATTGAACCTATTCTGGTCTAGTAAATAACTTCACCCACTGGTGTTCGGAGGTGCAACTAACAAGAACTGTATACTGTGAACAAAAATTTTACTTCTCATTTCACATCTGTGATATGTGGCAAGGCTTGTCCCACAGGATGTTTGCAAATCTTATGTCAAAAGTCAAAACCTTTTGACCAATTGGATATGCAATTTTTGTGGTTCTAATCTTCTGAGTGCAAAACTTTTTTTTATCAGTTCTTTATGCAATCTGCTTTGGGATTTTTCTATTTTTCACATAGCCTCACCTATAATAAGAATAAACACACAATATAATCATCAGTAATATAATAGTAGTGATAGAGCGGGAGTATACGTATGAGGTATATGAAGCACGGCGCCAACTAGAATTCACTTACATATGTCATCGTTAATGCTAAATGCATTATAGTAAAATTGTCAAATAATATTATATATGATTGAACTCCACTGAAAACAGGTTTTGGTAGCACATGGGGGCTTATTACTAAGGGCTCGCAGCCACATTTTTTGTCGGGTTTTCTAACTTTTCAGGATTCACGACGGAGAGTCTGGTGGGACGCAGATCAAAGAGTGTATGAAGGCGAGGCGCAATGGAGAGACAAAGATGCACAAATAACATGGAACGGGGAGCCCGTCGGAACGATCAACAAGCGCAGGAACCCCCTATCTTTTTGACCTTTTTTCAATTTGTAGAGGGGCCATAATAGTAATAGGTGTGAAAGTCAACTACACAATTTTTCTCCTGTTAAACCACAAACACTTAGGTCGAGGACACAGAACCCTAACGTCGCAGCGTTTCTAGACCAGGTATAAAAAAAACAGCTGAAACATATCTGGTTTAACAACCTTGCCTTTGCATCAAAACCCACAGAGCAATGATGTAGGTTTTTTTAGGTAGCATGAGAGTTGGATTTTGTATTTAATGTACTTAGTTAACAGTAAGTAGCAGTGTTAAAAATTGGCATACAGGTTGTCTCACATCATGTCCTCTTCTGTTTAAAGTTTTGTAGCATTTTCATGAAAGTGAATACTTATATACAACAACATAAAAAGGTTGTTCAAAAGGTCCCATAGCTTCCAAAACCGCCCAGAATAGCAAGAACGTACAGGCCGCGTTTCAGCAATTTCAGCATCCCGAGTGCTAGGAGAATGTCCCGTGGTGTTGTGGGTGTCTCGCCTCCTGGTCCCAGCCCCAACAAACTAGAGAGGCTTCGGGCACCGATGCACAAATCTGCCTCTTTTCCTGCTGCCTGATGCAACTCGCGGATCCTACGCTGTGTGGGATACAGACGAGAAGGTGGAGTGCAGCTCTCCCCTGTGGAAAAGGGACCCTGAAGTTGCCCTATCGAAAACCCAATAGTAGGAGGAGAAGAGGAAACCAGGGAACTTCTGGGACAAGGGTAATGAAAGGAGTAACAATGTTTTTACTTGTTTAATACTCAGGGGGGGCAACAGTTATGAGAAAGACCCCCAGAGGCCACATTATGAGAAACGGGGGCAAGAAAGGAATGAAGAAAAGGGAAAAAGGAACAGGTTGGCAAAAATTTATGAGAGGGCAAGTATGAGTAATCTATTATGAGATGAGGGGCCCCAGCATTATACGAGGACAAGGGCCAACATTATGAGAGGAGGGGCCACAGTTTGAGAGGAGGCTTCACATTTTGAGAGGTGGCCAATACGAGAAGAGTGATAAAATATGAGAAGGGCCATAGGAAGACGGCCCATAGGAGATGAGAACCGGTGCCCAAAAACTGGAACAGGGAGTCATTATATGTCCTGAGAATTGCCATGGAAGAGGTGGTAGCAACAAAATCAGCCTGAGATCATAAATGTTGGGGACTGGGGCAAGATTGGCGTAATGCGGGGGCTAGCAATAGAGGTCGGCGTTGTTTTTTGCAAGGAGTACATATGTTTGTAGCACAACTGGCGCAAGTAGCCTTTATTTAAATTGTTTCTAAAGGTATGGGCATGACCCATTGTTTAGGTATTAATTGCCAGCCAATTGGGTCTTAGGTGGCAAAAATCCCCAACAAAGATGGCATCACTGCGAAACGACGCAGAGTAGGTGCCGAGGAAGGATTCTAAGGAGGTATGGGCGTGTTTAGCAAGGGAGCGATTTGTCCCTCTTTTCTAGCAAAGGATAATTATGTTTCCATTTACAATCTTTACCGCCTGTATTCGTAGCACTATTGATAAATTCTGTTTGCTGTAAGGAGCGTAGAAATGGCAGATGATGCACCAATTGATGAAGGTGACTTGGATCATACCGTTGAAAGGAAATCTGAGGAGGATGTGACATTTACCTCCATCACAAACTGTCACCGAGCCATGCGCCTATGTTCGCCATGGATTCCTCTTGTGACGCCCATATAGAGGGCCAGTTTCCCTAATGTCCACGCCGCACTGACGTAGCATACAAGGATCACATGGCAGGCTAACATGACGAGCTGGCGTGGCGAAGCATGTGCGCGCATGGAGGCACCTGGCCTGGCCCCATTCCTGGGAGAGGATTCACGCCTGGTCGCACAGAGTAAACGGGCCTGCAAGCCGCCTGGGACGCAACGGAGCGGCGCTACGGGAGACGCTACCTGCCAGATCACAACATCTTGGTCTTCCCGCCGGGAGCCTGGAGTGGCACCTGACTTGTCCCTTACGCCCAGGCAATGCAGGACGAATGACCTAGGAGTCCATGGGTAGGCCAAGGCGATTGGATAGCGCATGAGTGCAGTAGAGGCTGACTTGCAGACATGGGCCTGACGTGCTTGCCCGAGAGTCCTCCAGCGCTCATCTACATGGAGTATGGTGATGCACCTCCCTTGGCCGCATCTAGAGTTATACACGGTAGATCACATACCCAAGAGTTGACCACCGACACAGCATCACCTGCTGGGTAATACAGAGAAGAGAAGAAGAAAGACGAAGGTCTCTGTCAACAAAAAGCTCTGCGTGATATATGGGCGTCTTTAAATGAGGCCTGACAATCTAGTGAAGTTTATGTTCGCGTGCGCATCTAGTAAGATACCTTAATAAGTCAAACTAATGCATGTAAGATAGTGTCTAGCGCGCCCATGGCAGCTTGTAATTCTGTAGCCGAGAATGTCGATCTTTGTGTGCCAAGAGTGCAACATTCAAGACAAAGTGGTGAGCTCAGCAGACGGCTAGCTGATTTTTGTCATCACATAGGACCAGATGCTTGTACCTCGTCCCTGCACAAGATCTAGTAGACCTAAGTACACATACCCATCGGAGTTGAAAGGAAACATAGACACTATCCACCTGTAGTTATAGAGGGAATTTTGGGTCTTACCGCAGGTCTTGCAAGTCCTCATGAGGCCGTAAGCAACTCTAGCTGAAGGTTCCTTCTACGATTCTGCTATGTCCATTCTATGATTTAGTTATATGTATTAAGATGTAGACTAAGTGTTTGGTTTTTTACCAGTATGGCCACATCCTTTAAATTTGTTTGCGAGAAAGTACTTTCTTGTTATAACATTGTGGCATTTGTCAAAGTTCGGCAAACTCATGTACATGGAGTATGGGCTAAGGATGAAGCTATCCTGCATAGTACAGCGCATTCCAGCAGATGAGACCTAAGATCTGCATGATACTCGTACATCATCTTAGAGGGATGAATCCAAAGATGACTTCTCTTGTGGCGCTAACTTTTTTGTTCTTGGCTCTTACTTTGCACTAGGTTCAATCCCTGAGACTTTCACATCTTATGTGCTACATCTTAGATAGTATAATATGCATTGGCAGATGACAATCCTAATGCGGTACTTTCAAGAACGGTTGTTGTAAGTCACACCATTGCTAGTTCCAAATACCATGTATCCTATAAGCGCGTTCCACGGAAAGCCAGTATGATTCTGGGTGATAACTTCTGTCACATCATGTGCAGAGTGATCAAATGATATCTTATTAGCTGTCGAGTAACTCCTTTCTTCTTTAATCAGTAAAACCTTGTACATACTATTGCTTAGATTGGAATTTCTTCTCTCAGATGGAGGAATAAGAGCTCTGTGTGTTCTTGTTGCTGAGATTTTCTACCTATGCCCATGAAAATGGGCGGATGGATGTAAAAAAGCTCTCGCTGAAAGAGCCCTAGTTGTTAAGGCTGGCATCATATGCTGTGAAAACCGAACCGTAAGCTTTTACGGCTGACCATTGTGTTGAGGATTACCTTGTACGTAGTGATATAGGATGCAAGAGTCCCCAACACCCGCAGAAGAGAAATTCCATGTAATGATGATTTCACATTTCATTGCTGCTGTTTTGTGGGATAAGATGGGAATCTTAAGGTCTATAACTATATTCTCAACGTGTATTCCAATCCTCTAAAAGCAAGACATGGCATGGACTGCATTGGCCCTTATTGTGGACATAGAATACGAGGGTCATATATGATAACAAAAGCATGCTATGTGAAGGCTTTTGTCTAACAAAAAACTTTGTAACCTAGTGAGAAAATCCGTTATTATGCTGCAGATTTACCCCTGGAGTAAAACTTGTGCAAAGTATTATTTATGGTTAGGTCGTTTTGTACGGTTCTTGTGACGCCGATCCCAGCACAACCAAAACTTCTTGTTTTATTAACCCATGTATTAAAAAAAACAAGTCGATATTGCCATCTCATATATTTTTTTGACATGCGCTTAAATAAAATAAGGAGTTTTTCGGTGTGAAGATCGTTTCAATTCTATGTTGAGTTTCGTGCTCGGCAGCCAGGCTGCCTGATCCTCGGGCATGGTGTATTCATTATTAGAGTTCAGCGTTGTCTCTCTTTGTGGGTGGTGGGTACTTCGGTGAGGTTGTGGAATATTTTTTAAACATTTCTGTGGTGGCTGCCTTTCGACAAAGCCACTTCTGAAATTAATATTGGGAAATTAATCGCAGACCGTGATTGTACATATAGGGAGGTAGATGAGCTAACGTAGTTGCCAAAAGGGCAACCCCTGACTAATCATAGCCATGGCTTCCGTTTGGCTTGAACCAACGGAACAATACTGCTCATTCTTTCCTCGAGTCACCGCACTGTAAGCACACTTTAGGATATAGGTAGACTGCTGTTTGTTTTAAGTGCAGGTTCAAGGGTAACAAAGAGTAAACTATTTATGATCCGGTTGCAGATCCTATCCATAATCTTATGTCTAGGCTCCTATTTTTTGGGCTAGAAAAACAAGGATGGGGCACATTACTTAACCCGGTCCGGTCGCGATCCTTTCTGTGCGTTCCCGTCGTACTAGCATGGACACAAGTATCGTGTGTCGCTTCCTCCTCCGCTCAGTCCGCCTGAGTTTCACTTCTTCTTTTTCATCTGGTGCATTAAGGCATTGTCTTGCGACACATTTAAGTGTTAATCCCTGCTCGGTCTAAAACCAGTTGGATCTTCCCCGTATATTTTCAATGTCTCTAATAACATGGTTTACCCAACCCTTTCTAAAGCTGTGACCCCCCGCATACAGTTCCTCAGCCTGTTGCGGTGACACATGCGGAACACATAAATCCCTATGTACAAGAATATAACTACTATAATACTGCTCCTATGCCTACAAGATATAACACTATAATTACTGCCCCCCTATGTACAAGAATATAACTACTATAATACTGCCCCCTATGTACAAGGAATTATAAACTACATAATACTGCCCCTATGCTAAAGAATATAACTACTATAATACTGCTCCTATGTACATGAATATAATATATAATTACTGATCCGATGTACATGAAATAACTACTCAATACTGCTCCTATGTACGATGAATATAAACTACTATAATTACTGCCCCCTAGGTACAAGAATATAACTACTATAATACTGCCCCTATGTAAAGAAATAACTACTAAATACTGCCCCCTTAGTACAAGAATTATAACTACTATATACTGCCCCCTATGTACAAGAATATAACTACTATAATACTGCCCCCATGCTACAGAATATACACACTTTAATTACTGCCCCCTACTATGTACAAGATATAACTACTATTAATTACTGCCCCCTATGTACAGGAATATAACTACTATATACTGTCCCCTATGGTTACAAGAATAGAAACTACTATACTACTGCTCCTAGTACAAGAATAGAATTAGAAAATACTAAATACTGACCCCTATGCCACAATAATATAATTACTATAATTCTGCCCCCTAGTTCTCCACTCCCTTTCTGCCCCCAGTTCTAGTTCACCCCTCCTGCCCCCAGCTGTAGTGCC
The DNA here is from genome assembly GCA_019512145.1 of Engystomops pustulosus. Classification (NCBI taxonomy): domain Eukaryota; kingdom Metazoa; phylum Chordata; class Amphibia; order Anura; family Leptodactylidae; genus Engystomops; species Engystomops pustulosus. The sequence goes on along the minus strand of CM033642.1, from coordinate 93,013,956 downwards.
CCAGTTCTAGCCCCCCCAGTTGCCCCCAGTTTTGGTTGCCCCCCTGCTGGCTTGATGAAAGTTCTAGTTTCTACTCACAGTGCGCCAGAGCAGCCGGTTCCGCGGGGGCTGTGTAGAGGAAGGAAGCCGGGGAGGGTCATGTGATGATGACATCACCACAGGTCTCAAGATTCCCCTGTACACAGCAGCCGGCAGGGCCTGGAGCTTCAGTGAGTGCTTATTGTACTCATGATTTTATCCGTTTTTGCGCAGAATCGCATTTTGGGAATAATAAAAGCAAAATATTATGCTTCGTTTGTTATAAAGGGACTTAAAGTTTTGGTATTTATTATAGCATCAGTTCTAAATATATAATCATATGCAAGATTAATCCCATACAGATCTTTTAAGGTATAATAGTATACAAGTGTCACATATGCTCTATCCCGTTTGTAATAAATTGTTTCTGTCATAGAAACACTATGCTACAAATGTGAATTGGCAGCTTATAAATGGTAAATCTATTTTGGAGAGAAGGCCATGCGTGTCATCTGTTTTCCCCTCTTCCAGTATTGTGTGGCATGTTCCTAATAAAGGGCGTGCTCGAGGCCACTATAATTAGATGGACAACTTGCAATGGGAAACACAGTGTCCAGGAGAACACTGATGGGACTTTCGTATTAATATAATTGATTAATAGGTGACTATCTGCTCTGTCCTGCTAGTTTTTATCACTTTTTGTTTCATTACCCTTTGTTGGCGCGTAAACGTTTGATAGTAGTCTATGCGAAACCTATTCTTTTTGTGTTGTATTCATTCCTTAGAAGGTAGGGGGTTATAATAGATATTTTTTTTACCAACTTGTTTTTTGGACTGGTTGGAATAAATGCGCTCAAAATACACCATATTGTTATATATTGGCCCTAATTCTGGCCATGAGCAGACCGCCAGCTTGTCACCATCGTAAAATGGAGTTGGTAGTTTTTTTTTTTTTTTTTTTAAAGAGCATATACAGAGCAAATGAACATTATGTATCATTTTGAAAATGATGGTGAACAATTACAGTAGAAGTCACCAGTATGTGATAAAGTATGGGTCACACCAGTAGGCTGACCCTGATGGCCTTCGTAGTACCATAAATGTACAGGTAGTCAGAGCTAGAAACAGAAGAATTTATCCATTGCATAATGTCCAGGTTGGGGAACTCCAGCTTTCTCTTGGTTTCTAGCTGTCATTCAAGTGACATGGGGGAGAGGGATTTCTAAATAGAACATTTTAAACATATCAAATCCTTTCATCCAACGTTTGCCATACGTGGGCAGGGTGGTAGTATAATTATGAGGTCTTGGTGGCCAACTTTTCTTCCCAGTACCTACAAGGCTAGCTTAGTATTTATAGCTTTACTTTATTCTGCGATGGAAGCCACTGTCAGACGGTTTTACAGTGGCGTCTCCCCTCTCCCTATGTTTTCAGGACAAGTGGAGTAACCTTAGACCAAGATGGGGCCAGTATTTCTTTCTTGGCATCTGGCATGTCAGATTACCTAGTTTAATGTATGTGTTTACTGTTCTTCTCCTGATGTGATCATTTGGTATTGTTGTTTGTAGAATGGTGGTTTTCCTTGAAAGAGAGCAGACAAAAACCATTGTATGTGAGAACAATGGAGACACCATGAGGAAACATTGGGCCGTTCCGTTTGCGTGAACTGAATACAGACAGGGATATAAATTTTCTTCAATGTAAAATGAAGTTGTTCTTTGTTTCCCAAAGGAAAAGGAAAAGCGGATAGACCCTACCTCTGGGGAGAGTGGCACCTGGAAGGAGAACCACAGGGCAATCATAGGAACGATGTGGAGGTAGTGTCTCAGCTTGTCTCTTGGAAAACACATCTGCGAAGTCCATATACGGATCGGGAAGTCTCTGCAGGGATTTGTGAGACAACGTAGAAGTCCTGACAGGCAGTGGATGAAGGACCCGGATGCAATGTGAGGAACAATCCGGACCCCAACGGAGAATCTCCCCAGATTTTGGCATAATGGTGCGATTCAGCAGCCTCAGAGGCATCCATGCATGTTGCCCCTGCTGTTTCCTGTCCATTTCCGTGGTGTTTCCATCCTTTTCTGAGGTTCCCAGGTGTTTGGCCAAGCTTCCCTGTGCAGAGCCTTGGTCCCCTTGAAAAATGCTCGAGTCTCCCATTGACTTCAATGGGGCTCGTTATTCGAGACGAGCACTCGAGCATCGGGAAAAGTTCGTCTCGAATAACGAGTACCCGAGCATTTTAGTGCTCGCTCATCTCTACTCAGCAGACAATTCAGGCGAAGGTTGGAGAGGTCTTTGAAAGGCAGGAGCCAGGCGAGGAAAACGTCTTACCCGGGCTAGAGGTTGCTCGGTGCGGATTTCCTCGGCGCGTTCCTTGAACCGAACATCAATCCGAGTGGCCAGAGTGATAAGACCACTCAGAGTTGACGGCAGGTCCCGAGCAGCCAGAGCGTCCTTAACCTGCGCAGAGAGTCCCTTCTTAAAGGTAGCGATGAGGGCTGCATCGTTCCAGGCAAGTTTAGAGGCCAGGGTGCGGAACTGAACCGCATACTCTCCCACAGACGAGCTGCCTTGGCGCAGGTTCAGTAAAGCAGACTCGGCAGAAGAGGCCCGTGCAGGTTCCTCAAATATGGCCTGGAACTCTGCCAGAAAAGCCGTGAGAGTAGTCGTGACTGGGTCGCCTCTATCCCAAAGAGGGGTAGCCCAGGCCAGAGCTTTCCCGGAGAGGAGACTGACGAAGAATGCCACCTTAGACCGCTCCGAGACAAATTGCGAAGGCATGAGCTCTATTTGCAGAGAGCAATGAGTTATAAAGCCCCGGCAATCGTTGGGGTCTCCGTCAAACTTGCGGGGCATAGACAGCCGAAGTCGGGGTTCTGCGGCAGGAGGACAGACCGGAACGGCAGGGGTCGCTGGAGCGGGCACAGGAGCCTGTTGCTGTTGCTGGGTGGCTAGCAGCTGTTGCAGCATGGTGGTGACTTGATCCAGCTGATCACGCTGAGCGGCCATCTCCCGGGATTGTTGGACCACAATGGCGGCAAAGTTGGGACGAGTAGGAAGCGGAACCTCGGCGGGATCCATGGCCGGATCTTACTGTTAGGATCAGTGTATCCTCTGGACCACTGCGGGAGATGTAACTAGCCAACACCTGGAACCGGAGCCTAGCGGCACCTGGTATTCACCAGAGCCCGCCGCAAAGCGGGTTGGACTTGCTGCGGCAGGATACCACTAGGTCGTTCCCAGGTGTGACTAGCCCACGGTGGCAGCCAAGGTCGAGGTACCTTAGCGGATGACAATCTCGTAGACAGGTCCAGGCACAGGGTCAGGGCAGGCGGCAGAGATGTAACGTCAGGTTCAAGTCCGGGGTCAGCAACAGGAGGTCCAGGCAGAAGGGGACGGGAACACAGGCACAGGAACACAGCAACACGGAGGAACACGGGAAACACAGGACTTGGGAGCGGAGACACACAGGAACGCAGGAATACACAGGAACGCATGAAAACACAGGAACGCAGGAATACTCGCTTGGAAGCTTTCTCTAAGGCTATGAGGCACAAAGTTCCGGCAATACATGGCGATACGCTGTATGCATTTTATACTACATGGCGATACGCTGTATGCATTTTATACTATATGGTGGCACGCTGCATGCATTTTGCATTAATTTATTTTTACACCAAACCAATATGATGGTCCTGATATCTAAATTATATGGGCGGGGGGGGGGATGGGGCGTCTTTTTATGGCTCGCCTCAGGCAGCAGACAGGCTAGGTACACCCCTGCTGGGAGTATATAAAGATGGAGAAGTACTGGGGCAGTTGCAGGCTGGTATTATTGGGCTGGGATATCCAGAAAACCATGGGCTCCCTTTCCACCCCCTCAGTAATACCAGGCTGCTTCTTCGTTATTATATCTGACTGCTTATAGAAAAAATGGGGGTCATCACAACCCTTTTACTCTATTTAATGACAAATTGACATGGAGTCACAACAATTTTCTATAACCAGCCAGATACAATAAAACAGTAGCAGCCTGACATTACTTGGGTGCGAGAGCCAGAAGTTTTGGGGCTTTCCAAGCCCAATAATACTAGCCTTCAGCCGCATCAGTACTTGATCATATGTAGATGGTAAGGGGGTTAGTGTAAGCCTTTATTACTAGTTAACACTAAGCTCTGGCCTTAATATTGGATGATGTATAATAAACAGCAACTTTACTAAGGTGAAATTCCAGTTTTTAAAAAAAACTCATTTTAAAAACCCAACACACCCTGGTTTATTAAAAAATTCTCGGTTATCAACGTGGTCCATTGTATACACGGATCTGTAAAAGAAAGAAAAACCCTTTAATTAATTTGAAATGCTAATTTGACACTGCAATTCATTATGAGGATTTCGTATGGCATTTTTGAAGCCAAAACTGAGAGGTTGTTAGGAAAGATAAGGAGAACCCCCTGACCAATATACCGTATATAATTGAGTATAACCCGAATTTTTCAGCACAAAAAAATGTGCTGAAAAACTCAAAATCGGCTTGTACTCGAGTCAAGAAAAAAAAATAAAGTCAAAAGTCTTCTCTTCTTCAGTCCGGCAGCCGCAGGTCCGTGCGTGCCGGCCACACAGACTATGAATGTCATCATATTGTGTGTGCAAGCCAGCGTGCACTCTGATATCAGCAACGGCTAACGTCACAACTTGTGTGCTGGAGCACACCAAGGACCTGCCACTGCCGGAATGAAGAAGAGAAGACCTGACTGCAGGTTCAGGGTGCTGGCTGACTACAGGGGTAGGGGGCTGGCTAACTACAGGGGCAGGGGGCTGGCTAACTACAGGGGAGGGGGCGGCTAACTACAGGGGTAGGGGGCTGGCCAACTGCTGGGGTAGGGGGCTGGCTAACTGCTGGGACAGGGGGCTGGCTAACTGCTGGGGCAGGGGGCTGGCCAACTACTGGGACAGGGGGCTGGCTATCTACTGTGGCAGGGGGCTGGCTAACTACAGAGGAGGGGGGAGGGGGATTGACTAGCTATATACTGGATGTGACCAATACATTTCTCACCCTGGGCTTATAATTGAGTCAATAGGTTTTCTTGTGGCAAAATTAGGGGCCTTTGCTTATATTCGAGTCGGCTTATACTCGGTATATGCGGTAATCTCTCCAATGATCCACTCAAAGCTTCAAAAACTGGTTCAGGCTGCGTTCACATGATGCATTCACATTGTGATTTGAATCACTTTGGGAAAACTTTATCATCACATATAAATACATTTAACATGTGAGTGGTGTGTTACAATGTTAGGGTTCAGCACAGGTGAGCACAGGGCTGGGAGAAGGAGTTAGGATGGGTGAGTGCTCTTTAGCCCTCCTCCCTCTATAGGCAGACGAGCGGCCGCTCCTATATTTTGCAGCGCGTCCACTGTGTGTTGCACCATCCCCGTGAGCCATAGAAGTCAATGGGGGCCATCTGAATGCACCCTTAATCATCACTTTTAATGTTAAAGACAAAACACATGCTTCTACTTATAAACACATTTGTGTTTGTTGATGCATTTGCCAAATGCATTGCAAATGTATCATCAGAATGCAGCTTGAGGCAGCTTTTTTTGGGCACCATTAACATGGGGCATGCGGCACATTTCTGTCGGACTTTGCATGATAAATGTGATAAAGCATGATAAATGTGTTGCATGGTCCAACAGTGCACCACAACCCCCATTTCAGTGACAAAGTGTGAAGAATTATGGAATTGCGTCACAAAAGCGTTGCGTGCGACACTTATGTGGCACAGACACTTCTTAAATACGTGTGCAAGCAGTTTGCACATAAAAGAATGTGCAAAGTCCGCAAGAAAACTGTCACAAGCACCTTGTGGCACAATGAGGCCCATTGTATGTATATTTATAAATTACCTTAATAGTCCCTTCCTAACAGAAACATACAACTATAGCTATCCTGGTCGAGTAGAATATAGAGGGCATAAAAGTTAAAGAAGAAAATAAGTAAATAAATAAATGACAATTTAGGGCCTGCACCTCAGGGCTGCCAGGGGAACGATCGGTGCCACTGAAGATGGCGCGTGGGGGAAAGACCCCCACAAGGCAGTTTAAATGCCTTGGTCACGCTGACCACAGCATTTAATGGGTTAACACCCACGATCGTGTATCGTGATGCCGATTCGGCTCAGATCTCGAACTGGACTGGCATCAGCTCTGCGTCCGATATATATCAGATACTGAGTGTTAAGTCACTGCGCACAGCGTCCAATATATCTCACGCGGAGAGTGAACAAGTTAAACAGGGTAGAGAATGGGAAGCCCCATTTTTCTGGACAGTTACGATCCTGTAACTTCTGACTTAGGGTCATGTGGCCGCCATCTTGGATTTGTGTGTGACAGCGTGCAGATGAGATTTCTGTGTGTCTCTGCTGTGTGTCTATAGCCACGCCCCCTGCACGGGGCTCAGAGACACTCACTTCCTGCCAGTAGATTGTGAGCAGAGAGAAACTACAAACTACAGGGAACTAAGTGATCCCGGAGAAGTGGGAGGCAGGCACATATCTGTGAGATTTGTGTAATAGGCATCATGCATCTCATCACCTCTTATCTGTCTCATCTCTCTCTTTCTACACTCACCGGCCACTTTATTAGGTACACCTGTCCAACTGCTCGTTAACACTTAATTTCTAATCAGCCAATCATATGGCGGCAACTCAGTGCATTTAGGCATGTAGACATGGTCAAGACAAGGGAGCGGCATCGTGCTCCCACGGCCTGCACTGAGCTTCCGAAACCGGCAACGGGACCAATTGCAGCCCTCCGTCCGGCACCTTGTGCCGACGCTGCCGGCACCTTGCGCCAACCCCAGCCGGCCGGCACCTAGCGCCCGCCACCGCTGCGCCGGCACTGAGCTTCCGGCCGGCATGCGGAGATTTGATTGAGGCAGCGCCACTTTCCAGCCGGGCACCGTGCTCCTGGCGCCCGGCCGACAATGTTCTTGCGCCCCTCCACTCCTCGCATACCTCCGCTCCCGGCTTCCCCTTCGCTCCTGTGTCAACCCGCTGGCTCCGGCTCTCGGCTCCTGCTCCGACCGCCCCGCTCAAGTTCCAGGCTCTCTACCCCGCCCACACGGCCCGGCTATCGAGTCTTCCCACTCCGGCTTCCCCACCGCGCCACCGCCGGTGCAGGGTAAAGCCCGAACACAACAGAGAGGTATTGTGTGTGTATATGTTGCTGGTGTATATTGTGTATGTGGTGTAATGTTAGTTGTTATATGATATGTGATATCGGTTTGTAGCTGTGTATATGTGTGTATATTATTGGGTTATGTGGTATATGATCTGTGTATATGTGTGTGTATTGTATCTGTGTATATGTGTGTATCTGGTATCTGTGGTCGTGGGTATATGTTTGTGTGTGTATTGTATGTGTGTGTATATGTTTATGTGTGTATATGTTTATATGGTGTGTGTATATGTGTAATGTTTATATATATGTGTGTGTGGTGTTGTGTATATGTAGTGTAAATGTTATATATTATAATATATATATATATGTGGTGTGTGTAGCTGGATCTACTGTTTGTATATGCAGCCATTTTTGATATTTATCAGGGCTTCTATTTTGTACTACATGGCAGTACTCTGTATGCATTGTTACTACATGGTGGTACACTGTATGCATTTTATATTATGGCGAATACTGTATCTATTTTATACTACATGGTGGTACGCTGTATCCATTTTATATTTATGGCGATATGCTGTATGCATTTTATACTACATGGTGGTACGCTGTATCCTTTTATACTACATGGTGTTACGCTGTATGCTATTTATACTGCATGGTGGTACGCTGTATGCATTTTATACCGATCGGTGGTACGCTGTTGCATTTTATACCGCATGGTGGTACGCGCTGTATCATTTATACTACATGGTGGTACGCTGTATGCATTTTATACTACTGGTGGTACGCTGGTATGCATTTTTACTACATGTGTGTAGGCTGTATGCATTTTATACTACATGGCGATACGCTGTATCCATTTTATATATCATGGCGAGACGCGTATGCATTTTATATATATGGTGGACGCTGCATGCATTTTGCATTAATTTATTTTTACAACAAACCAATATGATGGTCCTGATATCTAAATTATATGGGCGGGGGGGGGGATGGGGCGTCTTTTTTATGGCTCCTGCAGGCGAGACAGGCTAGGTACACCCTGCTGGGAGTATATAAAGAGGAGAAGTACTGGGGCAGTTGCAGGCTGGTATTTTGGGCTGGGATATCCAGAAAACCATGGGTCCTTTCTCACCCCTCAGTATCCAGGCTGCTTCTTCGTTATTATATCTGACTGCTTATAGAAAAAATGGGGGTCATCACAACCCTTTTACTCTATTTAATGACAAATTGACATGGAGTCACAAACAATTTTCTATAAAACCAGCCAGATTACAATAAAAGTAGCAGCCTGACATTACTTGGGTGCGAGAGCCAGATTTGGGGCTTTCCAAGCCCAATAATACTAGCCTTCAGCCGCATCAGTACTTGATCATATGTAGATGGTAAGGGGGTTAGTGTAAGCCTTTATATTAGTTAACACTAAGCTCTGGCCTTAATATTGGATATGTATAATAAACAAGCAACTTACTAAGGTGTAATTCCAGTTTTTAAAAAAAACTCATTAAAAACCCAACACACCTGGTTTATTAAAAAATTCTCGGTTATCAAAGTGGTCTTGTATACACGGATCTGTATAAAGAAAGAAAAACCCTTTAATTAATTTGAAATGCTAATTTGACACTGCAATCATATGAGGATTTCGTATGGCATTTTTGAAGCAAAACTGAGAGGTTGTTAGGAAAGATAAGGAGAACCCCCTGACCAATATACCGTATATAATTGAGTATAACCCGAATTTTTCAGCACAAAAAAATGTGCTGAAAAAACTCAAAATCGGCTTGTACTCGAGTCAAGAAAAAAAAATAAAGTCAAAAGTCTCTTCTTCAGTCCGGCAGCCAGGGTCCGTGCGTGCCGGCCACACAGACTATGAATGTCATCATATTGTTGTGTGCAAGCCAGCGTGCACTCTGTATCAGCAACGGCTAACGTCACAACTTGTGTGCTGGAGCCACAAGGACCTGCCACTGCCGGAATGAAGAAGAGAAGACCTGACTGCAGGTTCAGGGTGCTGGCCTGACTACGGGGTAGGGGTGGCTAACTACAGGGGCAGGGGGCTGGCTAACTCAGGGGAAGGGGGCTGGCTAACTACAGGGGTAGGGGTGGCCAAACTGCTGGGGTAGGGGGCTGGCTAACTGCTGGGACAGGGGGCTGGCTAACTGCTGGGGCAGGGGGCTGGCCAACTCTGGGCTAGGGGGCTGGCTATTACTGGGTGTAAGGCTGGCTTATACTGGGGCAGGGGGCTGGCCTATACTGAGGGCAGGGCTGGATGGCTATATATAGGGGGGAGGGGGATGGACTAGCTATATACTGGATGTGACCAATACATTTCTCACCCGGGCTTATAATTGAGGTCAATAGGTTTTCTTGTGGCAAAATTAGGGGCCTTTGCTTATATTCGATGGCTATCTCGGTATGAGCGGTTAATCTCCAATGATCCACTCAAAGCTTCAAAAAACGGTTCAGGCTGCGTTCACATGATGCATTCACATTGTGATTTGAATCACTTTGGGAAAAACTTTATCATCACATATAAATACCATTAACATGTGAGTGGTGTGTACAATGTTAGGGTTCAGCACAGGTGAGCACAGGGCTTGGGAGAAGGAGTTAGGAGGGTGAGTGCTCTTTAGCCCTCCTCCCCTCTATAGGCAGACGAGCGGCCGCTCCTATATTTGCAGCGCGTCCACTGTTTGGGCAACCATCCCCGTGAGCCATAGAAGTCAATGGGGGCTCTGAATGCACCTAATTCACTTTTAATGTTAAAGACAAAACACATGCTTCTACTTATAAACACATTTGTGTTTGTTGTGCATTTGCCAAATGTATTGCAAATGTATCATCAGAATGCAGCTTGAGGCAGCTTTTTTGGGCACCATTAACATGGGGCATGCGGCACATTTCTGTCGGACTTGAATGATAAAGTGATATAAGCATGTAATGTGTGCATGGTCCAACTGGCACCACGACCCCCATTTCAGTGACCAAGTGTGAAGAATTGGAATTGCGACAACAAAAGGTTGCGTGCGACATTATGTGGCACAGACAACTTCTTAAATACGTGTGCAAAGCAGTTTGCACATAAAAGAATGTGCAAAGTCCGCAAGAAAACTGTCACAGCGTCCAATATATCTCAGCGGAGAGTGAACAAGTAAAAACGGGTAGAGATGGGAAGCCCCATTTTATGGACAGTTACGATCCTGAACTTTGACTTAGGGTCATGTGGCCGCCATCTTGGATTTGTGTGTGACAGCGTGCAATGAGATTTGTTTGTGGTCTCTGCTGTTGTGTCTATAGCCACGCCCCCTGCACGGGGCTCGAGAGCACCACTTCTGCCAGTAGATTGTGAGCAGAGAGAAACTACAAACTACAGGGAACTAAGGATCCCGGGAAGTGGGAGGCAGGCACATATCTGTGAGATTTGTGTAATAGGCATCATGCATCTCATCACCTCTTATGTCTCATCTCTCTCTTTCTACACCTCACCGGCCACTTTATTAGGTACACTTCAACTGCTCGTTAACACTTAATTTAATCAGCCAATCTATGCGGAATGGCGGCAACTCAGTGCATTTAGGCATGTAGACATGGTCAAGACAATCTCCTGCAGTTCAAACCGAGCATCAGTATGGGGAAGAAAGGTGATTTGAGTGCCTCTGAACGTGGCATGGTTGTTGGTGCCAGAAGGGCTGGTCTGAGTATTTCAGAAACTGCTGATCTACTGGGATTTTCACGCACAACCATCTCTAGGGTTTACAGAGAATGGTCCGAAAAAGAAAAAACATCCAGTGAGTGGCAGTTCTGTGGGCGGAAATGTCTTGTTGATGCCAGAGGTCAGAGGAGAATGGGCAGACTGGTTCGATCTGATAGAAAGGCAACAGTGACTCAAATCGCCACCCGTTACAACCAAGGTAGGCAGAAGAGCATCTCTGAACGCACAGTACGTCGAACTTTGAGGCAGATGGGCTACAGCAGCAGAAGACCACACCGGGAGCCACTCCTTTCAGCTAAGAACAGGAAACTGAGGCTACAATTTGCATAAGCTCATCTAATTTGGACAGTAGAAGATTGGAAAAATGTTGCCTGGTCTGATGAGTCTCGATTTCTGCTGCGACATTCGGATGGTAGAGTCAGAATTTGGCGTCAACAACATGAAAGTATGGATCCATCCTGCCTTGTATCAACGGTTCAGGCTGGTGGTGGTGGTGTCATGGTGTGGGGAATATTTTATTGGCACTCTTTGGGCCCCTTGGTACCACTTGAGCATCGTTGCAACGCCACAGCCTACCTGAGTATTGTTGCTGACTCAGGTAGGCTGAGTCAGCAACTTTCAGCAGGATAATGCGCCATGTCATAAATCTGGAATCATCTCAGACTGGTTTCTTGAACATGACAAGGAGTTCACTGTACTCAAATGGCCTCCACAGTCACCAGATCTCAATCCAATAGAGCATCTTTGGGATGTGGTGGAACGGGAGATTCGCATCATGGATGTGCAGCCGACAAATCTGCGGCAACTGTGTGATGCCATCATGTCAATATGGACCAAAATCTCTGAGGAATGCTTCCAGCACCTTGTTGAATCTATGCCACGAAGAATTGAGGCAGTTCTGAAGGCAAAAGGGGGTCCAACCCGTTACTAGCATGGTGTACCTAATAAAGTGGCCGGTGAGTGTATGTGTTAGTGTGTTAGTGCAATGTCAGAAACCAGATGAAATTGTATTTACACCTGTACCCTGATAATGTAACCACATTGTCACCCCACAAAACTAGATGGATTATAATGTGTCTGCTAAGAGAGTCTCCATCCACACCCTGGGATTTTGCATTGAGCAGCCTACAGAGTAATAGGAGCTAAAACAGCAATAAAACTGAGTAAAATTGTAAAATAAAAATTGTAAAGTAAGGGTTAAAATGATCTTTATAGTTGACGTCACTAGGGGAATGAAATGTGATTGAACTATTCTGGCTAGTAAATAACTTCACCACTGGTGTTCGGAGTTGCACTAACAAAGAACTGTATACTGTGAACAAAACATTTACACTTCTGCATTTCATCATCTGTGATATGTGGCAAGGCTTGTCCCACAGGATGTTGCAAAAATCTTATGTCAAAAGTCAAAACCTTTTGACAAATTGGATATGCAATATTTTGTGGTTTCTAATCTTCTGAGTGCATAAAAATTTTTTATCAGTTCTTTAGCAATCTTGCTTTGGGATTTTCTATTTTTCACAATAGCTCCATATAATAAGAATGAAACAACAATATAATCCATCACTAATATAATAGTAGTAGAGGGAATATACTTATGAGTATATGAAGCAGGCGCCAACAGATTCACATTACATATGTCCATCTTAATGCTAAATGCATTATGGTAAAATATGTCAAATATAATTATATATGATTGACTCCACTGAAACAGTTTTTTGGTAGCACATGGGGGCTTATTTACTAAGGGTCTCGCAGCCACATTTTTGTCGGGTTTTCTAACTTTTCAGGGATCACGCTGGAGATTGTGTGGAACGCGATCGGATTTTGGCGCATCGGCGCTGGCTTTCATGCGACAGAAATCATGGGACGGGCCGTCGGACGATCGAACAAGACAGGAACCCACCTATCTTTTTGACCTTTTTCAATATTGTAGAGGGGCCATAATAGTAAATTAGTGTGTGAAAGTCAACTATCACAATTTTTCTCCTTGTTTAAACCACAAACACTTAGGTCGAGGACACAGAACCCTGAACGTCTGCAGCGTTTCTAGCCATGGTATAAAAAAACAGCTGAAAATATCTGGTTCAACCTTAGCCTTGCATCCAAAACCCACAGAGCAAATGATGTAGGTTTTCTTTTAGGTAGCATGAGAATTGGATTTGTATTAATGTATTAGTTACAGTAAATGTAGCAGCGTAAAAATTGGCATCAGGTTGTCTTCACATCATGTCACTCTTCTGTTTTAATATGTTATGTAGCATTTTCATAGAAATGATGACTTTATATACAACAACATAAAATGTTTCAAAAGGTCCATAGCTTCCAACCGCCCCAGAATCGGCAAGACCGTCCCGGCGTTTCAGCACTGTCCAGCCATCCCGAGTGGCTAGGAGAATGTCCCTGTGTGTTGTGGGTTGTCTCGCCTCCTGGTCCCAGCCCCAACAAACTAGAGAGGCTTCGGGACCAGATGCACAAATCTGCCTCTTTTCCTGCTGCCTTCGCAGGTCTCACTCTGTTGTACAGCAGAGATGTGTGGAGGCAGCTTCTCCCCTGCCTGGCTTGCCCCCTCATCCGAGCACCCATAGTCCGGGAGAAGAGGAAGCAGGACTTCTGGGGAACAAGGGTAAGGAAAAGGTAAGTAACAATGTTTTTACTTGTTTAATACTCAGGGGGCCACAGTATGAGAAAGGACAGGAGGCCACATTATGAGAAGAGGGGGCCACAGTTTTAGAGAGGACAGGGGGGCACATTTGAGAGGAGGGGGCCACAGTATGAGAGGTCAGTGAGTCCTATTATGAGATGAGGGGGCCACAGTATTAGAGAGGACAAGGGGCCACATTATGAGAGGAGGGGCCACAGTTTGAGAGGAGGGCTTCACATTTTGAGAGGTAAGGGCCACAATATGAGAGAGAAGAGGGGATAAGAATATGAGAGGAGGGGGCCAAATTATGAGAGAGGACGGGGCCACAATATGAGGGGGATGGAGAACAGGTGGCCACAAAAAGCTGGGCAACAAAAGTAAAGGGTGAGGGCATTATATGTTCCTGAGTTGCACCATGGGTCCATAGGGGGGTCAGCAACAAAAATTATACTATGCAGGAACAGATCATAGTATGTTTGGGGGTGGGGCAAGGGGAGGGTAATGGGCGTGGTTTAGCAAAGGGCGGCGCTTTTGTCCCTCTTTTTCTATCCCAAGGTAATACATCTATGTTAGATGGTAGACAAATCTTTATGTCCATATTTATAGACTATTTATTTTATAATTTGTTTCTGATAAAGTAAAAATGGCAATGACCACCAATTGTGTAGGTTACTTTATATATTGAAAGCCAAATCTGGGTTATGTAAGGACATTCCCCAACAAAGTGTGACAGCAATTGCTGCCGTTATGTTCCGCCATGAGATTCTCCTTTCTGTGTTGGACGCGCAGTATAGAGAGGGAAGCTGGCCCCTTTCTCCTGAGGTAATGTCCACAGCCGGCACTGTACGTAGCACAAGGACACCTGGCTGTAACATGGAGCCGCTGGGAGAAGCAGTGGCGGAGCATGGAGGCAGCCTGTGCACCAGGAAAGAGGAAGGGGAGGAGTCACCGGGGTGAGGGGAAGCAGGAGGAGGACGGGAGACTTGTACCTGTGCCATCACAACACTGTCACCCGGAGCCTGCAGCCATACATGTGCCCTGTGCTGCCCATGCCAGCCCGGCCGCACTGACTGCAGTACACAGGGTCAATGCCCAGGGCATAGGACATGATGCTGAGCTGGCTGTGTGCGCTGTGCCTGCTGTGTGCCCTGTGCCCGGGCTCCTCCAGCCGCTCCCTGGAATGGTTCACCGCCCTGGTCCGCACAGAGTACACGGAGCCCCTGACCAACAGCACCGTCCTGGGTACCACCGAGAGCGGCCGCTACGGAGACAGCTCCCCCAAGGAGAGCGTCCAAGGCTTGGTGGGCTTCCCCCGGGACCCGGGGCAGCTGGAGGGCTGTCACCCTGACGTCCACTACGCCGTGCCAGGCATGAGTGCCAGGGCCATGGAGGAGGGCGAGCCCTGGATAGCGCTGGTGGCCAGAGGAGGCTGCACATTCAAAGACAAAGTGGTGAACGCTGCCCGCAGGAAGGCATCAGCTGTTGTCATCTACAATGAGGCCAAGAATGGCAATGGCACCGTCCCTATGGCACATCTAGGTAAGAGACACTAACATACCCAATGGGGGGAGTGGTGACCCCACATCAGCCCTATCCACCTGCTTATACAGAGTTATAGAGGGTTCTGTCTCTGTTCACACTTCAGTGTCTTGTCATAGTATCCTCTTCATCATATGATGGACCCCTACAACTTCTAGTATGTGAAGGTTCCTTCCATTGTTCTGCTTGTCCAATTCTTCATGATTTAGAGATACCTGTAATATAACGCTGTAAGAAACTAAGTGCTTTAAGACTTTCTTTAGCCAGTCTGGCCCCAATGCACTCTTGTAATTCTTGTTAGAGAAAGAAATGTTCATTCTTTGTTCATAATCTACAGTGCATTGTCCAAAAGTGTTCAGCACATCGGTACCTGGATTGTGTCAGCTGGACCTGCATAGTACGCTCTCCCCCTAAGATCTGCTGTACCTACACATTAGGGGATGCAGCTACCCCTTTCTTGGGAATTGTGGGGCTTCGCTCTGCAGGCTGAGGTACTGCAATCCCTGAAGATCTTTACTATTCTTCATGTCGCTATACTTTAGGTTAGTATTTATGACATTTGTTGGAAAGATGGACAATCCCTTTAAATTGCGGTAGCTTTCCATTAGTTAACATTGTGTGTCATTTGTCACGTTGTCACACTCATTGTCTGGCTGTATGTGTTCTTCATGAATGAAGTCCCATTGTATCCTCTATACAGCGGCGGATTCCCAGCAGAAGGAGAGCACAGTATTGAGCTTGTCATAGAGGTGATAACTTTCTGTACACATCCATGCTTAGCAGAGGATAAGAAGTCCAAAATGATGAATTTCTCTTTTGATTAGGCTGCTTCAGAGTAATCTCCCTTTTTCTTTTCTTTCTTTTTTTTTTTTCACATCCGTACAAAATCCTTTTTTCACATCTGAAAAATATAGCTGTAGATTAGGGGGCAAAAAACCTTTCTTCTCCATCATGATGAGGAGGAATAAAACGGAGGACATCATGTGCTGTCTGTTGTCTTGCTGAGATTTTCTAACTATGCCCATAGAAAATGGGCGGATGGATGTAAAAAGCTCTCTGAAAGAGCCCTAGTTGTAAGGCTGGCATCATATCTGTGAAAACCGAACCGTAAGCTTTTACGGCTGACCATTGTGTTGAGGATTTCACCTTGTACCGTAGTGATATAGGATGCAAGGAGTCCCCACTACCCGGCAGAAGAAAATCTCCATGTAATGATGATTTCACATTTCATTGCTGCTGTTTTGTGGGATAGATGGGACTCTTAAGGTCTTATAACTATAATTCTCAACCGTGTAATCCATCTAAAAAGCAAGACATGGCATGGACTGTCAATTGGCCCTTATGTGACATAGAATACGATGGGTCAGTATGATAACAATGCTTATGTGAAGGCTTTCTTAACAAAAAAGCTGTGAACCTATTGAGAAATCCGTTTATGCTGCAGATTTACCCTCTGGATGTAAAACTTGTGCAAAGTATTATTTATGGTTTAGGTCGTTTTGTACTGTTCTTGTGACAGCAGATCCCAGCACCAAAAACTTCTTGTTTTATTTAACCCATGTTAAAAAAAACAAGTCGATATTGCCATCCATATGTTTTTTGAACATGCATTAAATAAAATAAGGAGTTTTCGGTGTGAAGATCTGCTTTCAATTTCTATGTGAGTTTCTGTGTCTGCAGCCAGGCTGCATTGATCCTCGGGCATTGGATGTTCATTATTAGAGTTCAGCTGTTGCTCATTTTTGGGGGTACTTCGGTGAGTTGTGGAATATTTTTAAACATTTCTTGTGGTGGCTGCTTTCAGACAAAGCCACTTCTGAATTAATATTGGAGAAATTAATCAGCAGACCTGATGTACATATAGGGAGTAGATGAGCTAACGTATTGCCAAAAGGGCACCCCTGACTAATCATAGCCATGGCTTCCCGTTTGGCTGAACCCAAACGGGAACAATCTGCTCAATTCTTCCTCGATTACGCACTGTAAGCACACTTTAGGATATAGGTAGACTGCTGTTTGTTTTAAGGCAGTCAACAAAGTAGTAACATATTTATGATCCTAGTTGCAGATCCTATCCATAATCTTATGTCTATGGCTCCTAATTTTTGGAGTAGAAAAACAAGGATGGGGCACATTTACTTACCCGGTCCTGTCGCGATCCTTGCTGTGCGTTCCCCGACGATCATGGACACTAAGATCGTGTGTCGCTTCCCCGCTCAGGTCCGCCGGAGTTCACTTTCTTTTTCCTGGTGCATGTAAGTGCATTGTCTTGCGACACAATTTAAGTGTTAAATCCCGTGCTCAGTCTAAAACCGTTGGATCTTCCGTATATTTTCAATGCTCTATAACAGTGGTTCTCAACCTTTCTAAAGCTGTGACCCCGCAATACAGTTCCTCATGTTGCGGTGACCCCAAACCATGTACAAGAATATAACTACTATAATAATGCTCCTATGTACAAGAATATTAACTACTATAATACTGCCCCCTAGTACAAGAATATAATATTACTATAATACTGCCCCCTATGTCAAGAAATAAACTACTTATAATACTGCCCCTATGTACAAGAATTAACTACTATAATACTGCTCCATGTACATGAATAACTAACTATAATAGCCATAGTACGATATACACAATAGTCTGTACATGAATATAACTACTATAATACTGCCCCCTATGTACAAGAATATAACTACTATATATACTGCCACCCTATGTAACAAGAATATAAACTACTATAATACTGCCCCCTATGTGACAAGAATATAACTACATAATACTGCCCCCTAGTACAAGATTAACTATATAATCTGCCCCCTATGTACAAGATATATAACTACTATAATACTGCCCCCTATGTACAAGATATAACTACTATAATACTGCCCCCTATGTACAGAATTAATAACTACTATAATACTGCCCCCTATGTACAAGAATAGAACTACTATAATACTGCTCCTATGTACAAGAATAGAACTACTATAATACTGACCCTTATGCACAATAATATAATTACTATAATTCTGCCCCCTAGTTCTCACTCCCTTCTGCCCCCAGTTCTAGTTCACCCCTCCTGCCCCCAGCTGTAGTGCCCCCAGTTCTAGCCCCCCTGTGCCCAGTTTTGGTGCCCCCCTGCTGCTTGAAGTTCTAGTTTCTACTCACAGTGAGCAGAGCAGCCTGTTCCGCGGGAGTCTGTGTAGAGGAGAAGCCGGAGGGTCATGTGATGATGACATCACCACAGGTCCTCAAGCTTCCCCTGTACACAGCAGCCGGCAGGTCCTGGAGCAGTGAGTGCTTATTGTACTCATGATTTATTCCGTTTTTGCTGCGAATCGCATTTTGGGAATAATAAAAGCAAACTATTTATGCTCTGTTTTGTTATAAATGACTAAATTTTTGGTATTTATTTATAGCATCATGTTATAAATATATAATTCATATTCTAAGAATATCCCATAAAGCTCCTTTTAAGGTATAATAGTATACAAGTGTCACATATGCTCTATCCCGTGTATATAATTGTTTCTGTCATAGAAATATGCTACAAATGTGAATTTGCAGCTTATAATGGTAAATCTATTTTGGAGAGAAGGCCATTCGTGTCATCTGTTTTCCCCTCTTCCCAGTTATTGTGTGGCATGTTCCTAATAAAGGCTTTTCCTCGAGGCCACTATAATTAGTGACAACTTGCATATTGGGAACACAGTGTCCAGGAGAACCACTGATGGGATGTATTACTAATAATTGATTCCTAGGTGACTCCTCTGCTCTGTCCTGCTAGTTTTTATCACTTTTGTTTCATTACCCTTTAGTTGCTCGCTTAAACGTTTGATAAGTAGTCTTATGCGAACCTATTCTTTTGTGTTGTATTCATTCCTAGAAGGTAGGGGGTATAACTAGATATTTTTTTACCAACTTGTGTTTTTTGACCTGGTTGGAATAAATGCGTCTCCAAATACACCATATTGTATATATTGCCATAATTCTGGCCATGAGCAGACCGCCAGCTTGTCACCATCGTCAAATGGATTTTTTTTTTAAATATAATGAACATTATTCATCATTTTGAAAATGATGGTGAACAATTCACAGTAGAAGTCACCAGTATGTGATAAGTATGGATCACACCAGTCGGCTGACCCTGCTGCCTCGTAGTACCATAAACTGTACAGTAGTCAGAGCTAGAAACAGAAGATTTATCCATTGCATAATGTCCAGGTTGGGGAACTCCAGCTCTTCTCTTTGTTTCTCAGCTGTCATTCAAGTGACATGGGGAGAGGGATTTCTAAATAGAACATTTTAAAACATATCAAATCCTCTTTCATCCAACGTTTGCCATTACGTGGCAGGTAGTATAATTATGAGGTAATTGGTTGGCCAACTTTTCTCTCCAGTACAAGGCTAGCTTAGTATTTATAGCTTTACTTTTCTTCCCTGAGATGGAAGCCACTGTCAGACGTTTTACAGTGGCTTCTTCCCCTCTCCCTATGTTTTATGGACAAGTGGAGTCACCTTTAGACCAAGATTGGGGCCAGTATTGTCTTCTTGGCATCTGGCATGTCATATTACCTTATGTTTAATGTATGTGTTTACTGTTCTTCTCCTGATGTTATCATTTTGTATTGTTGTTTGTAGAAGGTGTTTGTCCTTGGAAAGAGAGCAGACAAAACCATTTGTATGTGAGAACAATGGAGACACCATGAGGAAACATCTGGGGCCTGTTCCGTTTGCTGAACTGAATACAGACAGGGATATAAATTTTCTTTCAATGTAAATGAAGTTGCTTCTTTGTTTCCCAATATTACCCGTCCTTGGTTGTGGATGTAAAAGAACAAATCTGTGTGCAGCCGGGCGGGTAAACATGTCCTGTAAACGTCATACTTAGAGTTTAACCGGTGTAAATATGTAACCTTAGATTTGATTATTGAAGACATTGCTATAAGGGCTAGAATGATCTTGAACTAAAACGTTCTGAAAAATATAGAAACATATTTATGTGTAAAATGAAGTGAGAAAATATCATAGTATTGCTACTATAACAGGTCTAGGCAGGACTTTACCTTCCAGCGCATGGTTATATCGCATAACGATTAAATGAGCATTTTTCCCTATGATGGAAGAAATTCTTGGAGAAGTCATGCGTTGTCATTGAGTCACCGGTGAACAGCTGTATCCAGTACTGACTGTCATCACAGCGCCCCCAGGAGTTGATTCACATCTGTCCTCAGATCCTGTGTGGCTTATAAATCTGCCTTGTTAGCGTTTTACCAAAGACCATTATTCTATGCTTCTCACCATATAGTAATCAATCTCAGGACAATTTATTTGTGCCGCATGCAAAAATAAATGTGGAAACGTTTTCTTTTTTAAGCCATATAATCTTCTTGCTGCCTCTCTACAGTCTCCTGTACATTCCTTGCAGGACTTGGCAAGGGCAACGATTCAGAGGTTGAAATGTAGGATACATGAGGTTTATCATGCACTCGATATGTAATCTCAATATAGGTCAAGTTGATGACCTCTAAGACTGCCTTGCTTCCTAGTCAACCATGCTTTCTCATGCCCTGCATCTGAGGGAGCCGACGCTAATGCACCATGAACCCAAACACATATGAGTTCTTTACTTGTACAGAGTGATATAGGCTAAAGAGTAGCACAGTGCCAATTCAGCTGAAAAGACTTATTTCCAGAGATCCACCTCCTAACATCCTATGGTCAATTCTTATCAAGTTGCTGCCAAGCAGTCTGTCTCTGATTACTTGGGTTTTCAGTCATTTTCACTGAGCTAGTGGTGGGTAAGGAATAACAATACTTGGCAGGACTTTATCTTTTACTGACTTAATCACACAGTTATTACTAAATAAATGTAGGTGGAGTCATTCATGTGGTATTGTAGATAAACCTAAATATGGAAACTGAGTCATTTGTTTGCTTGCTTATGGGCTTGTCATTAAATGACCAATGTGAATTCTTTAAATGGTTTGTTCCAGGATCAAAAACGTATGCCCTATCTACAGAATGTGTCATTTGAATCTCGGGGTCCCGTATCCACCATTGGAATAGCTTAGCACTGTAATGGACTTTGAATTGAGCTGCCGAATGCATATTTATTATACTCGATGTGCCAGTTGTTTACACATGTAGTGCAGTTTGCCTTACTATTGATAAATGTGCCCCAATGAATGAACACAGCATCTAGATGAGCATACTGCTGAGATTGCACTGTCTGTCACTGATTGGACAGTATGAGAGAAGATTAGCATAATACACTCCCCCTGAACCCAAACACATATGAGTTCTTTACTTGTACAGAGTGATATAGGCAAAAGAGTGGCACAGTGCCAATTCAGCTGAAAAGACTTATTTCCAGAGATCCACCTCCGTACATCCTATGGTCAATTCTTATCAAGTTGCTGCCAAGCAGTCTGTCTCTGATTGCTTGGGTTTTCAGTCATTTTCACTGAGCTAGTGGTGGGTAAGGAATAACAATACTTGGCAGGACTTTATCTTTTACTGACTTAATCACACAGTTATTACTAAATAAATGTAGGTGGAGTCATTCATGTGGTATTGTAGATAAACCTAAATATGGAAACTGAGTCATTTGTTTGCTTGCTTATGGGCTTGTCATTAAATGACCAATGTGAATTCTTTAAATGGTTTGTTCCAGGATCAAAAATGTATGCCCTATCTACAGAATGTGTCATTTGAATCTCGGGGTCCCGTATCCACCATTGGAATAGCTTAGCACTGTAATGGACTTTGAATGGAGCTGCCGAATGCATATTTATTATACTCGATGTGCCAGTAGTTTACACATGTAGTGCAGTTTGCCTTATTATTGATAAATGTGCCCCAATGAATGAACACAGCATCTAGATGAGCATACTGCTGAGATTGCACTGTCTGCCACTGATTGGACAGTATGAGAGAAGATTAGCATAATACACTCCCCCTGGCTGTATACTACTGGGGGCAGGTGGCTGTATACTACTGGGGGCAGGTGGCTGTATACTACTGGGGGCAGGTGGCTGTATACTACTGGGGGCAGGCGGCTGTATACTAGGGGCAGGCTGGGCTGGCTGTATACTGCTGGTGGCAAGCTGGGCTGGCTGTATGCTAGGGGGGGTCTGTGACCAATGCATTTCCCACCCTCGGCTTATACTCGAGTCAATAGGTTTTCCCAGTTTTGGTGGTAAAATTAGGGGTCTCGGCTTATACTCGAGTATATACGGTATTATGTATATGCCCCAATTTAGAAAAAAAATGATTTTGTAAAAATGTTTTAAAGTAAAAAGTAAAGTTTAAAAAAAAAAATTTGTATACCTCTGTACACTAATTAGAAACATAAATAAAAGTAAAAGAATTGATTTTAATACAAAATCATAATTCCACAAATAGACTTTTAGACTTTTTATAGGGGTGTACATAATCCAGCCATTTATTCTGTTCATATGTGACAGCCAGGATAGCAGTGCAGAAAAAAAGCAAGCAGGCTGGGGGTGCGTAGGCTTGTCCTAGCTCCCTTTCACTTCAAAACTGTAGACCACTGAACAATTTGTTGTTTCATAACTTTGGCTTCCCTGGAAAGAGGGGATTCCTGCCTCAGCTGTGAATGATCAAGACAGTAATTCCTCTTTCGGGTGATGGAGACTATGAACCTCCTTTGGGATGCAGTTGTGTTTGAAAATATACAGCATATTTTAGTTAACATCTTTCTTATGTCATATTAACAGAATAACTGCACCAATTAAATCTGCAAAAAAACTGCACCATGTGATTGAACCCTTAAAGGGGTATTCCCATGAAGGCAATATTCTTAAATATACTCAGGATAATAAAGTAACACATTCTCTAATTCACTATTATTAAAAACAATAAAGCACCTCACAGATATAATTTCAACCTGTCTATATCAGTCCTGGTATTTACAATTTTGGTTGCCCCTGAATTCGACCATAAATGTTCTGACTGTGGTTGGATTCTTTTCATGAATAGCTTCTCTTATCTGCACACTGCAGTGCTCTCTGCCTACTGCCCCTCCCCCTGTATTACAAGACCAGCTCAGACACAGGCACTTCCTTCCTTGTAATAGTACTCTTGTACCACACCATTTATAATACCCAGAAGACAAACCGGAGGAGCAAGAATAATAAGGTAATCGGAACAGAAGTTGTCCAGTACAGTGACATGGTCACAATGATGTCTTTGTATGTTCTGGGAGATTCAGTATTATTTTCAGATGACAGTCACACTGGTATTTCCCTCATTGGCTTATTTGAAGTCCCTTCAACCAGGTATATACCTTTAGAAATCGGGGTGGTAGCTTTTGATGATTTACTTGATTCATAGCACATAAGTCAACCAGGAGGGGACATCACAGCATATCTCTAGGTGTTTTTTTGAAAACCTACCATAATACAATTCTTATTGTTGTGTGCCTATACCTGCATCTCTTAAATGTATCAAGGTTACTAAAACTTATAAGACGTACAGAAATCATCAGGGTTATTTTCAGCTACCGATTGATTGCCGACTTCTATGTGGTTATACCATGGATTCAATTCCTAAATAGCCTTCGCCGAGATTGAACTCATAATTGATGCACTTAGTCATAAAGTAAAAACTTATAATGGCCTCTTGGAAGGTCACAGTGCTGTAAGAAAGCACAGTGCTGAGAGAAAGCACTTCAAGAATGACCCTTAATATTCTCTTAATTCTCTAGACAAAGTGCTTGAGATTTTGTATGGTATTTTATTTGCTTTATAAATAGAAAAACGTGACGGGACTTGCCTTCCAATAATAAAATGGTGGTAAACTAGTAGATCATAATTTTCTGGTAGCCCTTAAATTTGTCACCATGTGATGACTGCGCTGATGACTGCAACATGGAATATAGTTATAAATTTAATTGCAGGTTTATGTTTTGAGGGCCACAACAATTTCAAGGAATTCCACATGACATTCAACCCCAGAAGCTTTAAAATGTGAGGAGTTTCTTTCAGGAATGAACTCAAAGAAAAACTGATCTTTCCCATTAAGGTGAATTAGCAGTTAGGTGTTTTGTTTGTTTGTTTTTTGTTTTCTTTTATTCCAACAAAACTCCCTGCATAAAATGCCTAATTTTATTGAGCAGTTCTGGTGGGAGTACTGTGTACCAATTCTGGAAGAAGGTTCCACACGTCAAAGCTATTCTGATCTCTGAGCTGAGCCCTTGCCAATGACTTTGTACCTGTCCTGTTTAACAGTGATTTTTTTTTTTTCATGGTTATACAGCACAGGAGCTTGACAACCATTGTTAATGGTTCCAACAAATATTGAAAACTGCAGGTAAAAGCCACAACAGTAATTGATATTCCAGGTATAAAATCTGCAACACAATTTACTTGGGGTTAGCCAGCCCATCAGATAATTTAGTATGGTGTATCCACGGTCTTGGGATGCATGATAAACTGGCACAATTATCTATGGCAGGCTGGACAGGATAATTCTTTTGATCCGTTGGGATGGCAGGTAATAGCATTACATAGTGGCTCCATGGAGTTTGCCTTGAGATAATGACTTCAGTTGCTACGTAAAAGTGATCTCTCATGTATTTCTTCTTATGTTTTCTTAACTTGTCAGGCACATCATTTTGATAATTCTATGTTTTAGACATGTATGTCTTTATAACATAGCACTATATTTTTTGTTTAGCTGTTATGACTGTATTTATGATTTTTATTACTAGATCCAAATAAGTCTTTTACAATTTGTGGAGGGTTGAAGGTAAGGTAAGAGATTGTGAATCCATCAGCATGTTAGGTTTTGTGTAGAAAATATTGGTGAAGAAATAAACAAATGTTCAGCTTCTTTCGTGCGGGCTCTTCTGTTTGATGGTGTGCCAATTAAGAGAGGGTAGTCACATGAAGAAAGCTTAGCTTCAGGCTCCGCTCATAAATGTTACACAAAGGCTTTTGTTCTAAGAGAATTTTAGAACAATCTGTTCCAGGCAGATTATTTAGCACCAAATGTGGTGACAAGGTTATTATCTGTTATTTCTCCTGATTGATGTACTGTAATGTTATAAAATTGCATCACTTGATGCTGATCTTGCCTAGACATTATGTGCCTACAATTGTAGAAGTATGGCTTTTTCTCAACACTGATGACTTTGGGACATTCTGAAAGCTATACACTTGGATGTCATTGCTTGTATTTCGTTAATTGGATGTAGCAGAAGGCTATGATTCAGATAGACATTTGTATTTTTTACTTCTTAAGTGTGGCAAACAAGTCTAAGCTGTTATATCCTGTTATAGCTCTGTGCCATCTTCTGTTATTCCTCATAGAAATTTATGGATGAAACTGCTATCTCTCAGCTAACTCCCTCCTTGATCCCCTACAATTTGGTTTCTGCTCTATGCATTCCACTGAAACTGCTCTTTCTAAAGTATCCAATGATATCCTCACTTAAAAATCCAAAGGTGACTATTCTCTCCTGGTTCTACTGGATTTCTCGTCAGTGTTTGATACCGTGGACCACCAGCTCCTCCTTAGGATGCTTCACTCTTCTTGAAACGTAACCCTTCCAAAGCGTAACTTCTTGTCTATTTACCTACCTAACCCTATCTCTCCATTTCTGTCTGTGATGTCTTCATAACCCTGCGGCAGCAGGCCAGCTGTCTTGGGGTTGTGCTGGACAATCTCTTGCTCACTCTTGCCAGATGCACCTTAAAAATATTTCTACAGTCTGGCCATTTCTTACATTTGAAACCTCTAAAACATTAATTGCCGCTTTCACTCTCGTCTAGACGACTAGAACTCTCTACTAATCTGTCTTTCACTTACCAAACTCCTCTACAATCTATTCTCAATGCAGCAGCCAGTCTTGTATTTCAGACCAAACACTACATGGATGCCTCCAGTCTGTGCCAGTCACTGCACTGGTTGCCCGTCTCCTTCCCAATACAGATTAAATTAATAAGCCTCATTCACAAAGCTCTTCATAATGCTGCGACTCCCTACCTCTCTTCTCTCATCTCAGTCTATCATCCAACCCATGCTCTTCGATTTGCCAGTGATCTTCGATTATTCTCTTCCTTAATTCGATCTTCCCACGCACGTCCAGGACTTCTCCAGAGCTGCACAAATTCACTGGAATGCCCTACTCAGATCTATCAGACTAATACCGTTAGGACAATTATGTAAGCTCTTATACCTCTTTTGTCATCCCCTCATCCTCATAGACTGTAAGCTCTTGCGAGCAGGGCCCTCAGTCTCAAAATTTGTTCCTCAGAATTTGCAAAGTGCTACACAATTTGATGGCGCTACATAATTAAGGATTATTATTAAGTTGATAAAAAGGTGTTAAAAGAGTTCATGGATTCATGATTATAATACGACGGTGTTGTTTTGTTTGTGTGGTTTTGTGTTGACTCCATGCATCATATATAACTGTGATGCTTTCAGTCCTGTCCATGAAATCAGGCTACCACGCGGTTTGTGATTCACAGACAAAGCAGGGTTCGTCTTTTCACCTTACACTGTTCTACTAGCGTTGACTGTGAAAACACGACCCATTAGTAGAATGAGACTATAAAACCAGCTGGAGGTAAACACTTGGGTATCCTACATGATGCCATAGAAATACATATATGATGGGAATTTTCTCGGGATCACCATCCTACCCGGATGTGAATAGGATCTGTAAAAGTCTTTAAAGTCGGATCACAGAGGGGCTAGGGTAGCCCCTTGGGCTCAGCATCATTTTAAAGTTGATTTTAGAAGGATAACAAATATAAGATTACCACAGTCACAGTCCCTGGTTTATCATGCTTGACTTTCATGGTAGATCTCCTTTAAACTGTACTTGGTACATTTAAAAAAAAAAAAAAAAAAAAAAAAAAAAAGGCTTGTGATAATTAATGAAATAAGTAGTCATATTTTGGCAGTGCTAGATGTCAGAACTTGCACAGATGGAGCAGTTTTAATTGAAAGCATGGCATAACCTGGCACAGGGCTCATGGGAGCTCTGATGTACTTGTGTATAAACTCTGAGTGGGCACAGCCAATACGTGCAGTTTGCCTCTTCTACTTTTTGCTACCCTGTTTTTCACTATTACTCTAACATCTCCCTGTTTAGTCCTTGCTGAATCCATTATATATATATACATTTTCAGTCTGTTTAGATTTAACTTCTAGTAATGTAGGCATTTTCCTATTCAGTAGTGCAGCTCTATTTTGGAAAAATAACAGAAGGTGCAGTCATAAGTTTCTGAGTAACCCATGGCAAGTTGCACTGACAAAATACTGGACAAATTTTTCCTTGTCCTCTTGTCAGTTTTGAAAATAATTACTTTCACGTCAGAATTGCAAGTTCTCAAAGTATGCTAACATAAATAATCAACATTTTGGCTATTGTAAAATGTTATTTACTTCTGTAGTCAATTTTATTGGATGGGTGTTTTCAAAGGCTACTGTGGCAAATTGTATGTATTTAAGGTACTTTGTGGGTGGTTTACATCCTGATGAGAGGTAATTATAACTACAACTATAACTTTTTTACATGGTCCGTAAATGCACTTGAGCTTTTCATTATCGGACAGTTATGGAAAGTTCTTTTCTATTTGTATTTTGTGTTATTCTCTCCTCAATAAGTAGTGTTTACATATATGGTCAATCTGCAAAGCAGCCTTCTTCTACTCCATTTTTTAGATCTTCTAGGGAAGGCTGCCTGAGATGTACATTCTGCTTCTGGTCAGGGCAGCTTCTCTATGGCTGGGTTCTGCAGGGCCTCCTTTTTAACGTGTCTTTCTTATGTATAAAGTATCAAGAATTGTGTGGAAACTAAAAGAAACTGACCAAGAATATGAATTCTTTTTAATTGAAGGTTCACTTTAATTGTACTTCAGATCTCATTAAAAGCTAGAAGAATAGAAGAAAAAGATGGTCCTTTATGTGTTGAATCAACCTAGGAGAACAAATTGTGTCTTTCGATTAATGTTCCATTATTAGGGAACACAATTATCCGGCTGGAGATGGCACCGAGGCAGAATCGCACATGTAAACAAGGGAGGATTATCCTTACTGCAAGGTTTATTCTATAACTGGGCAAAAGTCCAAACACTCTGAAAGCTGGGCAGGCTCATAGTGACAGCAGCTGGCATAGAGAGATTGTTGAGGTCACAATACTTAATATTTACATGTCTCTGTCTCCTCTCACATAGTTATCTAAATGGGGCTTTACAGCCATGAACATGTATAGCGAATCCACATGGTAGTAAGATGCTATGTGAGCAGAACTCTTAGAAGCTAATACATGTCTGGTGGCTTGTCAAATCTGCTTTTCCTAGTTGGTTAATCTCCCACTCATTGAAGCTTTTATCATTTGGATATGTCATTTTATGGTACTTTGTTTCCTTAGTCCTCAAAAAGATTTTTTAAATATTTGTGTAGAGTGCACACACATAATAGAGGAGTAAATCTGATGTGCATACCTTACTCTTATCTAAGGAATGAGCCTCCTTGAGAACATTATTGATAGTGTTTATCTCACTGTTTGTGTCTGGGCGCAGTAGTAGGAAACCTGTGTTCTGTGTACTTCCCAAGGGGTTCTGTGACATAGTTTTGCCAACAGACGTAGATTGGAATTAATGCAGCGCGTACAGAGAGATCTTCTTGCACCTGTCCATGTCGCTTCTGTTCTCTGCCCCCAAGTAGAATTTTCGGGTGGATATTTTGAAGAAAAATAGTATCTGTATTTCTCTCGTCTCACTATAACAATATTTAGGGCGAGTTCTTTGTGCCCCAACAGTTACATAAGTTATTGATGTGTTTGGCTCTTTTTAAAATATGAGATGAAAACCCCATCCGCGAAGATCTGATTGTGACATCAGCTACATTGAATATATAAAGCGGAGTGTATATATATATATGTGTCTAATAAAGGCATCTGCCCCATCACATTTACAATCACAAAATTTTGCACAGCCCTTGGACTCTGGAGTGTCCAAGACTATGTTTCAACCCAAATTTTCAACCCATGCTTTCCAATTATTTGCCACTTTGAGAGAGACGTTCGCTGTGCATGACTCGCTGAAGAGAATTCCTGATGGAGTTGCCAGAAATATTGCACTGCTTTCTATAGCATTTTATTTAGGTTTATTTAGGGGGTAATAAATGCCAGGAAACTAATTTTGTTTACTATTTCTGTGGGGTATTATATATTGTCAGATACAGACAATAATGCCCCATTCTTTTTCTTTTTTTTTTTTTTAGCTAAGTGCAGTTATTTACTATCCTGGACGACACTGGGGACTACACAGTGGCTTAGTGGTTAGCATTACAGCCCTGCAGCGCTGGGGACCAGGGTTCAAGTCCCAGGGTCAAAATCTGCGAAGAGTTTGTATGTTTTTTCCGTGTTTGCATGGGTTTCCTCCCACACTCTAAAACATACTAGTAGTTTGATTAGATCGTGAGCCCCATGGGGACAGGGACTGATTTGGCAAGATCTGTGCAGTGCTGCGTTATTTGTGAGCGCTGTATAAATAATGTAATTAATAAAGCTAGTTTTGCTAAAGTTTTTATAACTTTATATTGCTGCAATCAAAATTCTTAGTAGGAAATGTCTACCATCAGTTAAACTGATGGTAGATGCCCTTCAAGTTTTAATCTTTTGTGCAAGTGAATTTGCAGGGAATTTTTTTGTTGTTTTTCTTCTTTCTCCTAATCGATGATTATTAGGTCTTGTTACTTGCAGAAGATACAATGTCAGTAGTTTTATATACATGTCTTCCGTCTAACAGTATATGGTAATGATTGATTTCATTGTAGTGTGCTGTTCTTTCCATCACTCTTTTTCTGAGCTGGCAGTTTCTGCTCCGCATCAGCACATAACTATATGCAGTTACCAGCTCTTGTGTTGCTCAACTCAACAGAAGTCCTATTGTCTGCTAGATGAGAGAATCCTCTCATGTAGTCTGTCCTGAAATACAGATAGAACTAGTCTGTTCAGCTCATCAAATAGCTCAGATACCGATATTTGTGTTTACTATAAGCAAAGCATTTTATCTGTGGTGGCTATATTTTCCTCCTCCGTACATTTATTTAATATCTGACATATGGTAAAAAAAAACCTTGGCATGCACTTGTGTTTAAAAGGCAACAACACCCTTAGTGTACCTACACATGTATAGGTAATTCCGCAGGAATATGTTGCAATTATCTGCTTTCTGATGAATGTAATGCCACAATCTGAGACAGAGCTCAACCTTTGCATGTCACTTTTATGCAGATGAAAAATGTTTCTGCTGCAGATTTCTTCCATATTGTGTGTATGGTATTCTCATTAATTCCATACACTACAATGCTTCTGTGTTACACTGCAGATTTGTCACATGAATGCAGATGTGTGCAGTTACTTTAAATGTGAAAGGTTTTTTTCATCAGATGATTAAACTGAATCCAATTGGTACACTGGTCCAGTTCTGAAGTGAGCAAATTTTCACTCCTAATTTTGTCACTGTTCTACCAGTGTTTGATACAAAATATCTTTATGGTGCATGTAATTAGGACTAGTGTTCTTTTGGTCAATATTTTAAAGAATATGAATTAAGGAACTGGGTATGTAGGAACTGGTATATGACTATAGGATTTCCAGAATTTTGGGGTGTCATGGGAACATGGAGTAACAACAAAGTTTCTTTGCAAAGACCTTTGATGACTGTAAACATCCAGCATTTAGAGTGGGCAGAGAGGACCATCTGTAACTAAGGGTTGTCTGTAAGTCGGGTGTTCTTAAGTTAAGGACATTTCAATGGAAATGTGTGTATACATAGTAGTAGTGAGTTCTCATCGGTGCTTTAGTTGCTAGAAACCAAATATCAAGTGTTCCTGGACCGCACACCTTTGTCACATAATATAATGCAATGGTTGCGAGACAATCATTGGGGATCCTACATGTGACTTCTGGGCTGATGAGAGATGCATTGTTTGTTCTGATGTTGTATTCCGAACGTATTAACATAACCTCTATTACCTATAATTTTTCTAAGAAACAGGTATGTAATATTGTGCTATGGTCACAGGACTGGGAAGCAGTTTCCTCTTGTTATATCATCATGTGGTTGACAAATCCCTTCTGTCTGATGTCAGCTTGATACCCTCCCAAGCTGCCAGTCAGATCTTATGTTATTTAGCACAATGAAATCATGACACTATGAAGCTGCTCCCTCATGACTACTTAAGGGACACTTTCAGGAGCCAAACTAAAGTTTAGAAAGCAAAAAGCTTGAGTTTTCAATCACAGAACCTTTTAGGCATGCACCATGGGAAACGTCATTACTTGACGCTGTGGCCAGTTCAGGGTAAATTAAAAAGTTGTCATTGATTAGTTTGTTTATTATATCTTGCAGGAACTGGTAACACTGTGGTAATAATGGTTGGCTACCCCAAAGGAATGGATATCATGGAGCTTCTGAGAAGGAACATACCAGTAAAGATGATCATTACTGTGGGGACCAGGCACGTTCAGGAATTCATCAGTGGTCAGTCGGTGGTGTTTGTGGCTATTGCCTTCATCACAATGATGATCATATCGCTTGCCTGGTTAATATTCTATTACATCCAACGCTTCCTTTATACTGGCGCTCAGTATGGAAATCAGGTGACTATAATACCCATAATGTAGTTATTACGTATATGCTGGCCATACACATTAAGTCACTGTCAGCTCAATAATTCAGAACAGAGAATAAGCTGCTGTCAAAGGATTAGGCATGTTAAAATCTGACATGCCCAAACCTTCTTTCCCTGACATCTGCCATTGGGGGATGGTTGGCCGGCTACCATTCTTGTGAGATCATCAGCCAGTTCTGCTAAAACCCTCAATGTTTATCTAATGTGTGGGGCCAACTGTAGCCTTCTATTGCCGTATAACTGAATACATTGGACTTTACTGATGTGTTTATAACATCTTATTCTCAAAATGATTTTATTCATGATATGTTTTAATATTTTCTTTAATTCAAAGGGCATCCGAAAAGAAACCAAAAAAGCCATCGACCAACTGCAGCTCCATAAAGTAAAGAAAGAAGAAAAGGTAAAAAGGATATTCAAGTGAGATGAAAAGATTAGATAATTTTATTGATTGGGGAGATGTGTATAGATTTCTAGCATCTGTCTTTTGTATATTATTATATTGTATATTAGTTTTACATAGAAATGAATAGGTATTTGGCATTTTTGCCTATTGTATTTATCTTTGGATATTTTTGTTATTGCATGAACAATGTAAGATATTAGGCTTAGGTTAATGTTCAGTGTTTTATAACCACTATGACCCCCTCCTGTTTGTTCAAAATTCCATATTACATGTTTTAAAATGGGTTAAAAAGCAAATAACTGTTTTAACAGTAAGAAATGTTATATTAAAAGGGAATCAACCCATGAAGTGTTACTCAGAAATGATTTGATGATGATCTTCCGCTTCTTTTCATGATTCATAATTACATCCGTATCGTATTGTACAGTATAATTAAATACTAGTTGGAACACATTTTAATGTATGTTCAATCCTTTGGAAACTGTTATGTAGTTGTTTTTAATATCACAGGTACAGGATGTGCTGTATTTATTCTGTCCATAAGCAATGTGGACTTTTATCTGCACACAGACAGGACATAGGGACATTTGCTGTTCTGGCAGCAAGATCTGATATACATACAGTATATACACACACATATATTTGGTTATTTTGTAATGAATATTTGTCAGTCTAAAAAGCATGCCAACATTATATAAAATTCATGTCTTTACACACTGTCTCAAACAGATATCTGCACATAGGTGATAATATTGTGTGAATCTGCCATCAGTTACTTCCACGTTTTAGGTGTTCTTAGGAGGTCACACTTACTAGTTTCAGTATGCCTATGATGCCCATACCCAGCAGTCACTTCCAGGTTTTAGTAGAATTCCTATGACTATCACTCCTGCATGAGTGATAGTCATGTCTGCATTTTGTACTATTACCGGTACGTCCCATCAGAGACTTGCACATTTTAGTATATTTTTTGTATATTATCATGTACATCAGATTTTGGTACATATTTTAGGTTTTGAATAAAACAAGATCATCTACATAAATTGTAGAATTACAACAGTTTTCCTTTCCTTTGCAGTGGTAAATGCTCTGCTAGAAGCTTATGTTTATCTGTAGCATCATACCACATTTTATCTTGGCACATTTTTATCACATATTGTTTGCTTTATAAAAAAAAATAATAATAATGCAGAAAGAATTGGAAACAACCATTTACATAATTGGGAGGGACTGTAGTGAATCATTAGGCAAACTATGACAATGCTATGTGTAGACTTGTGTCTTCCTCCAGCATGTTACATGGACTAGCTCAGTAATGTTTTCCGTGCCAGACAGGTAGGCAGCTGTAACGTCATCATGCAGGGCTTGTCCTTAAAATATTTTCAGGGTGACTCATTTTATTCTCTCATTGGA
Organism: Engystomops pustulosus; assembly: GCA_019512145.1. NCBI lineage: Eukaryota > Metazoa > Chordata > Amphibia > Anura > Leptodactylidae > Engystomops > Engystomops pustulosus. The sequence goes on along the minus strand of CM033642.1, from coordinate 92,980,356 downwards.
TTTTTGCAGTCACTACTGTATATGAGATAATCTGACATTATCTTGTATTTTTTTAATTCAGGGAATTGATATTGAAGCTGAAAACTGTGCTGTGTGCATAGAGAGCTACAAACCCAAAGATGTTGTTCGCATCCTACCATGCAAGTACGTTTTAATTTTTCTCCCATCTGTTTCCATTTTAATATACAAGCTCGTGTACTTCTTGTTTCACCACCTCATAGACTATAAGCTCTTGTGAGCAGGGCCCTCACTCCCATTGTTCCGTTTGACTATGTTTGTACTATTGTAATGTAGTGTTTTATTTGTATGTCCTCTATGATTTATAAAGTGCTACCGAATGTGATGGCGCTATATAAATAAAGATTATAATTATTGTTACATACAGGGTATTCACACAAACATGTGCAATTTCCAGGCCACAAGCAGCGGTCTGGCTGCCATTGCTTGCCGCCTTTCTGGCATTGGTGGGTGAGCCAATACCTCTAGGGGGGGGAACAATAAGATTCAAATTTTGACAAAGAATCTGTTATACTGGTAAATATATAAGATGCACTTGGTCTTAGTGATGTACTAGGACCATAAACCATAGGTCATCGCCTGTCATTACAGAGGGGAGCTTGTACATTCCACTTTACACTCTGCCGAAGCAATATATTTACAGTAAGCTGACACACAGTTTTATTGTATAGAATTTTTTTCATAGTAAAGAAAGTTGTTTCTGATATCATGTTTTATATCTAATTACTATGGATCTGATTCAGTACATAATGACATTCCCCTCCCCCCCTCTTCTTTACTCAGGCATATCTTTCATCGACTGTGTATAGACCCCTGGTTACTCGAACATAGGACGTGTCCAATGTGTAAACTGGATGTTATAAAAGCTCTTGGATTCTGGGTAGGTGAAACGCAGAAATAGAATCCCTCTTTTTCATGGTTTGTCTTGGGCAATGAAACTAGATGACCCCCAGACAACATGGGGACAGGGCTGTTGCTGTTTCTAGGAAAACTTTTTAATGTGTATTCTATGTAGGGGGTAGTATCCATCTTTGAGTAAAAATAGTTTGGCTACGACACATGATTAAATGAAAACTGGTGTTATATAAAGAAGACAAATCTACATTGTACTTAAATATGTAGATCACTGGTAGATGTCTGCACATAGTTTCATGGTTTCTATTATTATTTACTCATATCATATTTTAGATCTGGATTTTATTATGTACCAAGATCTATTTTTGTCTTGGAAACATAATGTTTGAAATATTTTTAGATGATCTCTGTAACTTACTGTTCTGTACAAGTCCACACGGAAGGTGATTACACAGGGTTTTGTGCATCTGTATACATTGGCATCTGTAATAGTCGTTCTGTGTGCAGTATTTTGCCGATTCCGAATAGAAAGTTCCTGTGTTCGGCTGGTTGGGACACACATGGAGCATGTGACTGCATAAAAATAAGCCATGTCCTGTCAAAACTCTCTAATAAACTTGCCTCCAGGTGAAACTTGCTGCCATCTGCCCCTCTGAATACAACCAATGCCTACTGTTCAAGAACTTGTTTGAAGTTGTAGATTATGAAGATATTAAAAGAGACAATCCTTGCTTAGGAAACTCATTCTACCTTCCCTAAATCTGAACAGCATCTGTTCAGTGCTCTTAATAAATGACCCTGGTCTGCTTGGTTCTATTCAAGGCAAAGTGGGAGACTGTGATGGTCTCTACTCTCATGTCTTTAGCTAGACCATTATGTCAAGACTACGGTAACTGCTATATGACCTAGCCCTGTATCGTGCTGGATAGTAATGTTACACCTCTGCATACAACTGTGTAACATGCAGTACCATACCGCACACTCTAAGGACACACAATCTGCTCCATTGTCGCTCTATGTGATACCGGCTAACCCCGAACCCTATTTGATGGTTGAAGAATGATAAATGTAGATTCCTGTACTTTTTTCACACTTCATAGGCTACTATAGGAAGAATTTGGTGCTTCTATAAAACGTTGGCCATCAAAATGTTTTGCCTTTTTTCGTGGGCAATAAAGCACACTATTTCACACTGCACTCCCTTTACTACCATCATAGCATCACAACCATTATTATTCTAGAACCAAGCAAGTGGTCATGTAATAATTTCAGTGGATATGTCTTACAGGTGGAGCCTGAAGAAACACTTGAAATCCCTGTGCCTGAATCCATTGCTGGCAGCAGCCTTTCTGTTGGGACTCTAAGTTTTGCCCAAGAGGAGAACAGAAGTGAAATAAACAACCTGCCTACTTCTTCAACAGGAGACACTTTACAACAATGTAGCAGTGCCAAGGAAGACGCAGGGGAGACCACTGCATTGCTTGGTGAGCCCAGCGATTTCCATCCTCTAGAGAATTTGTCTCATTAGTTTGTCTCTTTTAGAAATCGGACTTCATGATTATTATAGACAGAGCTTGTGACCAAGAGCTAGCAGTAGCTCTCTAAAACATATCCTATACTTTACCTAGATTCCATTGAAACTTAGAGGGGTTGGCCACTTTACCTCATGTTTTTTTATAGTGTGTGGGGCAGGATATTAGGTACCGTATTTTTCGGATTATAAGGCGCACTAAAAATCCTTTGATTTTTTCAGAAATCAAAGGTGCGCCTTATAGTCCAGTGCGCCTTATATATGAACTGTACTTACAGACAAAAGCTGCCTTGAACTGTGCACAGGTCTGCCACCTGCTGGTCATTCATCCTTATAATCAGGTGCGCCTTATACTCCGGTGCGCCTTATATATGAACCTAGGCGTTTTTGGCAGGCATTTATTGATGGTGCGCCTTATGCTCCAGTGCGCCTTACAGTCCGAAAATAATTTACCAATATGCATATATTAAAAGGTTTCCACTGCTTTCTTGATATGTAAAGTGAAGCCTACTGACTTTTACCTGTCCATAAAATGGCTGCAGATGGAGGGTCATGTGATCTATATCTATCCATGACCAATCACCAGTTAGAGATCACATGACCCTCCATCTGCAGCCATTTTATGGACAGGAATGGGTGGTGAAAGACTGGAGGCTTCACTTTACATATCAAGAAAGCAGAGAAGAACTTTTAATAGATGTATATTGGTAAATTGCCTATTATTCTGCCCCCCCCCCCCCCAACCCATTACAAAAAACATGAGGCAAAATGGCCAGACCCTTTAAAGTAGTATTCTCATCTGGGCACTCATAGTTAAAATAAATCTACCATAGTATTAAGTAAAATTAAAACTAAACATACTCACCTGTCATCCTTTCCCCTCGATCCTGGCTCTGGTCTTCTTTAATCTTGACACGTTGTGATCACTGGGGGAAAAAAAGAGTTATAAATTGCAACTCGGAGCACCATGAATTGATGTCCCTGAGCCCCAGGCTGTTGATTATTCATGTTGGAGAGGGAGGTGACGTCATGCGCCAGGACATTGTGTTTTGCTTTCTGTAACTTTTTCGGGTATCTTTTTATAACTTTTTTTGTTTTAGCGATCCTGGTGCCAACATTAAAGAAAACCAGCTCCAGGATCAAGGGGGAAGAGTATGTGTAGTTTAATTTTACTTAATATTACTGGTAGATTAATTTAATTAATCTTCCATATAAATTTAATGAATTGGATGTTATTAAAATACATGTATCTGTGTGAAGATCATTTCATCAAATGTTGTCCCTGAAAGTGAGTTCTTGTCCTTGGATACGACCACCGGATGCTGGAGTGATTGCACACAAGAAACAATAGTTTTTGCATATGAAATGACCAGGTGTTACTTCATGTCCACAGTTGTCCTGAGATCGTCAATGCAGAATCCACGTGGTTGGCTACCTCTGTAGCATATGTGGCCGCCTCTGCAGAAGGTGGTAATATCCAAGGAAAGCATCGGGTTTTTAAGGACAACATGGATACATTAATGGAAAATTTTATTCACCACAAGTACATTTTTTTGATAGTAGCTGTAAAGATGTTTAGATATGACAAAAGATTTAAAGTTAATGTGTCATCTTCTCAGTACACGGCATAGAATAATAAATAGCATCAGTGAGAAGTAAAATTTGTTATGCAGTGAATAGCTGTACACGGAAAATGAAAAGCTTGGGATTTTTTAAGGTGGAGAGCGAAAAAGTCACGAAAAAACGCTGCGTCCTCAAGGGGTTAATGGAATAGAGCAAGGTACACCACTATCGGTAGTGTGAATTTAGCCTAAGAAAAACACACTGCTTTTAGAGATTGATACTAATAGGCCATATATCAGTGACAATACAATACCTGGATCTACCAGTAAAATAAGTGTAACCTGTTAAAGGAGATGCCAAGTGACTACACAATGACGTGTCACTTTGCCCTTTGTGAGTAATTTGTGTTATAAGGCTATTTTATAGATGAGTATGTAAAGGAAGCTATAATACTGTATGTAGCAGAGGTGCAGTCACCCTATGTTTACCTCGATGCATGCTTGCATGTCTTGGGGTGTAGAGAATGAGTCTTGTTCTCCAGGACACCTAAATTACATATATTATCTGTATATGATCCTTTAATATTGGCTCATCTTGTTGTTCGTTGACGGCTATTTACACTTAACTGGTCACAACTTAAGGACTTTTAAGTGAACAATAGTGAGAAAGTGCTTAATTGCAAGGGAATTTTTTCTTTATATCTCTTATCTCTTATTGTCTCCATCAGCCCTATCAGGGCCTCCATATTAGTGACTGTTTTGTGTTGGTATTCCCAAAACTGGCTTGCATGTAAGGAAAAATAGAATCATTAATTGATTTACAATATCAGATGTCAGAATGTTGTGACCCCGCGGACCATGAGAACGGGGGTCTCTGAATATGTATAGACGTAATTTGCATACCTGACTGTTTGCTCCATATACTTCTATAGGACTGATGGAGTAGTGCAGTACTTCATACAAGTGAATGGAGTGGTGCTCAGATGTGCAGATTATAGCTCCATTCTACAGGATCTTGGTCACCATACGTTGGGGTCCCAGCGATGTATTTGATTCTTGGATAGTTGATATAAAACCATATGAGGGAATATGGAAATCATAAAGGAGGTGCTCCCCTGTTCACGTCCCCATTTTTAACAGAGACACATCAAATAGCTTGTCATTAGGATTTTAGTTTACTCTGGTTCCCTAATCTGGCAGATGTAAATCCCCAAACACACCCCCCCCCCCCAACCTGTTTTAAAAAAAGAACCCTTTGAAAACTGTTGTAAGATCTGCTGTTACTAGCAGGTAACTGAAACCAAATGACTTGGAGTATGGGTTTACTGGAACTTCATTTATCAATTAACGTTAACCCTTTTATTCAAATGATTGGGTGTTGTGTTTCACAATTTTATAAAAACATCTGCTTGTAATGCACTAACCATCTGGTATTGTTCTGAATTTACATGCCATGTATAGTAGCATCTATGATAAGGCACGGAGAATAAACTGAATACCTGTATATTTTGTGTGCGGTCTTATATGTATACAGCAGTCCCCGGGTTACATACAAGATAAGGTCTGTATGTTGTCTTAAGTGAATTGTATGTAAGTCGGAACTGTATATTTGATCATTGTAATTCAAGCCAGAACTTTTTTGGTCTCGTGGACAATTGGATTTTAAAAATGTTGGGTTGTCATTAGAATCAGGATAACAATAAATCTTCAATACAGACACCTGATAACTGACAGCTGATCATTGTAGCTAGGACCAAAGTACAATAAATTACAATATCCAGAGGTCCGTTGTAACTAAGGGTCGTATGTAAGTGAGTGTTCTTAAGTAGGGACCGCCTGTATATGTTCTGTGCTAACACTGTGTAGAGCAGCTTTCCCTGCTCCCTTAGCAGGAAGTGTTGGAAAACTTGAAGCTCCAGCGAGTACACCTAGTGGCATGTAACACATGTGGAATAAGGTTTAACCACAAGAGAGGAGTTTACAGGAACTGAACTTTATATTTCGATCTGATTAAACAAGCTTCTTATTACCGTATTTTCGGACTATAAGGCACTAAAAATCCTTTGATTTTCTACAGAAATCAAAGGTGCGGCTTATAGTCCAGTGCGCCTTATATATGACCGTACCTGCAGAACAACAGCTGCCTTGAACTGTGCAAGGTCTGCCACCTGCTGGTCATTTATCCTTATAATCAGGTGCGCCTATACTTGGTGGCCTTTAGTCTGAAAATACTGTATGTAGCTTTATCCTGTTGAGCAAGAATCATATACCTCTATGCCAACATCTTATTTTAAGTTGTGACATACAGTAACATTTGGTTGAATTGTCTTCTACAGAGATCCTGCAGCGAGGGATGTTTCCGGAGACAGAACAGAATTCTGGAACTCCTACTGCTCTCTAACCTTCCTTATTAAGGCCCTTCAGACTGTGCGAGATTTTTACGGGTTTATATAAGCCATGAAGTGACATTTGGTTTAATGAGAAGAGTATAAAAGGCTTATAACTGCCGCGATACTTATTATAGTATTATTCTATTTAATTTAACATACAAGCCCTTCTTCAAGCACATACACATGGCATTCGTTACATATTTGTGTAAGGTCTGGTAGGAGCGCACAGGAAAATTCTGCTGATACAGGTTGTACTTCATGCCCAAATTTAGAATATGTTCTCTGTATTTGAAGAGAACCTCTAGATGAAGGAATGCCTAAACCTTTAGTGGACTAGATTGTACCTGTGATGGCTTCCGTGGAGTCCCTCTTCATGTATACATGGACTCCGTGAAAACAAACCTATACAGACAAAGCACTTACTAGAGGGAAGGCCCGGTACTTACCTGTTGTCATGATACCCATCCAAGTATATCTGATGGCTGATCCTGGAAATCTGGCTCAGGAATTCCATATAAATAGTGGTGATGAACAAACTCTGCTCCACTTGGTCCATCAGGAATCAGACATCTACATTATGAACAAGTTCTGTTGTTGGATCCAGCTCAGGGATCCAGGCACCTGCATGTTGAAAATGTTCTGTTTTTGTGTTGGATCCAGCTCAGAATTTTGTGTGCTTGCGATTATGAGAAACAGATTCTATTGTTGTGGATGGAAGATGCAAGCATAACAAGATGACACAATGTGGTGGATAAGCTCATCAGACTCGGTTTACTATTAATAGTTTGACCAAAGGCTGCTGAATACTTTTTCTTTTTTGTTTACATTTAGACTACAGCAAATAACATAATGTACTGGCTGAATATAAAAAAGAATTAAAGCCTTTTATTGGTTGGTATAACTGTTTTGTCTTATGGCCTTTTTAGGAATCAAAGATTGATATTCCTGGATGTATATTTAACCATTTATTACTGCAGATAACACCTTTTTTTGCAGCAATCTTTAAAGGGAACATGTCAACCACTTCCCCATAAACTGCACCCAGGCATGAGGGTATGAAATGCCTTTCTAGAATCCCTTTTTTAAAAAGAAAAGTACTTGTCCATTACCGAATAAAATGTCTCCAAGTATGTGAAAATGAAATAGAAGAGCATTTTCCCTGAGAAAAAGACACGTTTAGAGGCTGCAGGGTGAGCGTCACTTCAGTTCCCTTTTCAATGATCTTTATACTTACCTAATATAATTATAAGTCTTCGAAAATCTATCAATAGAGGTGATTCTCTTTTTAGAAGACATATTTTAACTATGTGACACTCGAATTCGTTAGATTATATACCAAAAATAATCAAATAGGATTTGGTGTCTTATAAAGATAGGATTTATCTTTAAGTGTGCATCAGGTATTAGGATGTGATCTACCTTTTTTAACTGTTGTATCTATGGTTCTGTATTCATGAACCAAGCTGATGTTCTGAATGATGAGTGTTGGTTTCTATAAAGATACGTAATGCTATTTAGTACAGTAGTAGGAAACCAGAGATAAAGGCCTCTGATACTAAACTACCGCTGCATCCTCTAAATTTGACTCATCTTAGGCAAAATATAACTATTATCAGCTCAGTTTCTCATGTCTTTGGAGGAGATTTTATTTTTTTAAAAAGGTAAACAGGCGAGATTTCACATAAAAGAAAGAATTGCAGAAGGAAATTTTCATTCCCCACTGAGAGGCTGAATTATTTAAACCTAAAATCAAATATTTCTTCATTAAGTGATTGAGTGTGATATCTGTGCAGGGTCATGGATACAGGCTCCGTGCAGAAAGACACGAAAACTCAGACAAGTACGCTGTCACACAGAAATCCAAGATGGGGCCAACAACTTAAAATTAGACGTTACAGGGTCGTGTCTAGGGGCAAACTAAAATTGCGTACACCAGGAATGATGGAGACAAGTTGGACTAATATCTGTGAAATGCTGCATTTTTGTTAATAACAGTGAATTAGATAATGGTAATTTTTTATCCAGAGTACATTAAGAATCTTGTCTTTGTGGGAATACCTCTTTAAATCCTCTACATATTTGTAGCTGTGGTAAGAGTTTGTGCACTTGAAAAGCCTTTGTGGAACAGTTTTGCAGCCAGCTTGACAACTGTGCCTCTACTATACCACAAGTGTAAAAACATCACTACGTTACTACACGTGGTTTATGTAGTTTCTCTGTTGCCTCTGAATTAAGAAGTCTTAAGCAGGTATGTGACCTTTAGACATTTTTTTCCACTTATCAAATGGTATCAATGTGTATGTCTTATACGTGTCAAGTCACACATGTGGGAGATTTTATCATTAGGCAGGATTTTGAGCAGTGTGTTTTCTCGTGTTAGACTGGCAAGTTTCCAACAGTCTGATATATAGTCCGGTGTATGTGCAGTGTTAAATGCCTTCTGATCAGCTCTGTGTGATCTATGCGAATAGACTGCACCAGTTGCACGTATGAAAAAATTGAGCAAAAACTTCCCCCTGTAGTAGCAATGGACCCACATACACCACCTCCCATGTGGTGTAGTTTTGAAATTAAATTTGCGTTCTTTTGAAATTTCCAGTTGATGAATGTCGTGTTGCACTCTGTGGTGTATTTTTTTGTTGCGTGACTTAGAGTTGTGTTTTTTTTTCTCAGAAAAACGATGTTGTCAAAAAAATTGGGACAATTATACCGCTAGGAGATACATAGGTCTAATGATAAATCCTCCCCATTGTTCTTGAAGCATTCCTTGTGTGTCTGGAAAGCCAGGCAAAATATGCAAATATGCTCGCATCATTTTGGCTTGTGCTTCTAAGTGGCTTATGATCAGAAGTGGAGTTTTTAAACGAGCTCATTTTGTGTGTGCTAAGAGTGAATCTGTGGCTTGGGTGATTGTGAATTGAACAGATAAATAATAGCAAGGAACTTTCTTTGTGTCACAATTAAGCACTAAGCCGCTTCCCATATTGGGAAGTAATACATGTCACGGGCGGCAAGGACTTGCGCATTGTGACTTAGTACTTCGTCCAGCTTCTGGCAGATCCTCTGATCGGGCTGTCAATACCGATGACCACGGCATGGAAGGGTTTTTGCACAAGATCGGACACCCCCCAGCGTTATGGGGTGGGGGTCCGTGGTCCGATCTGCCAGTTCCCGCGGCGGTTGATCGGCAGCCAGGAGCCTGGGCAGGCCTCTAGCTTCTGTATTACACGTGGATATGAATAAAGAGCGGGAACAAGCGAGCATGAGCACGTGGTGCAAGCCACCGGAAAAGGAAAAAAGAATAAAAAAGGCAAACACAAAGAGTCCCCTAAACACCAAAATACCAGAACATAACCATAAAGCTACAAAAAAAACACAAAAATATGAGAGAACCCCACATATTGGTATCGCCGCGTCCGTAACAATCTGTACAGTAAATCAGTAACCTATTGGACATCGCTCGGGAACGCTCGTGAAAACAAAAACACGAAAATTGCCAAAAATGTAAATTTAAAAAAAAACTCCTTTACAAAAATGTTCTAAAAAGTGATCAAAAAAGGTATGTGCGCCACAATGGAACCACTGAAATGGGACAACTCGCACAAAATATAAGCCCTACACCAGCTCTGTCAACCAAAAGTATCAAAGTTTGATCTCCGAAAAGATGCGATGCGAAAATAATAAGATTTTCTCTATATTAGTTTTTCTTCAGTAAAATGTAAAAATATGATAAAAACTATATGAATGAGGTATCACCGTAACTGTAGACATAGAATAAAGAATATTTTATTTATGGTATGGTGTAGGGCCCAATAAAATACAGAAGAAAGGAAACCAAAATTGTCGATTTTCTTCCCTAGAGTTAATAAAATTTCAATAACCAACTAAACATGAGTATTTGTAAAGTGCATCTCATGTCATTGGAAAATAGGCCTCATTGTCCAAAATGCCAAAAAATAAGATTTATAGCCATTACAGGCAGTCCCCGGGTTACTACAGATAGGGTCAAGGTTGTTCTTAAGTAATGTATGCAAGTCAAAACTGTATATTTTATAAGTAAATCTAGACAAAAAAAAAATTTCCCAGTGACAATCGGAGTTTCAAAATTTTTTTCTTAAGGGACCAAGGATTATCAATAAAGCTATTACAGACACCTTACAGCTGATCATGGAGCCTGGGACATATAGTAAAGTATTCAGAGAGTTACACAAGGTCACAGTGGGCAGAGAGGTCAGTCTTAACTACGGTGTGTCTGTAAGCAGAGTGTCCTTAAGTAGGGGACCGCTTGTATAAAAGTGCCAATGCATAATCGCTCTGAATGGCCGCAGCTTCCCAAGAAATTCGATAACCCCCCCCCCCCACCCCCCCCACCCGACAACTAAGAAGCATGTGCATATACACCGCAGGTTACCAACATAAATGGGAAAGTATTCTTAGACTCGGGAGAACTTGGGTATCAAATTTGTGCATTGATTTGCGTATGGTTATCCACGGAGAATTGGTACGTTTTTTAAAAAACGCTTCGATGCTTAGCCAAAATATGAAAATTTCTAATGCAACACAATTTTGTTTATAATCCACCTGGAAACAAATTAAAGGTTCAAACATTAGGAAAGTTGTTTACATATGTTAAGAGGGTGTAGTCTTCTAATGGCGGGTTATTATGAGGGTTTCACTTTATTAGCCTCTTAATTGGTTTTGAAGCACCTGAGCAGGTCCCTCAATAGCAGGATTGTTTGGGGGGTTTCTATATGACAAGGTGAAAAACAATGCCAAAAAGTCCAAGCACCCATAGACAACACAAAGAAGTGGAGGCAAAAAACCATGGATACATCAAACCCCGGAAATTAGGTTAAGTTGAGTGTATCAAGTTTTTTGTGCTGTTAGGTAAGACTGTGTGGCAAAAGAAGAACATTTTGAATCGGAAAATTGAGACTTTTCAGATCTATTTACCAAATATTCCGTTGTTTTTAATAAATAGAACGCATGAACATATCTATGTTAAAGCATTCCAAAGTTTAACCATTATAGTGACACAGGGAAGATTGAAAAAAGTGGCTTCGTGTTAAGAGGGTTAAGGACGGCAGCTGTTTGTATGTTGAGGCTCAGTCATTTTTAATCTGACCAGTGTTTTGTCTGTGGTAATACTTTTCACACAAGTTTGAATTGTTCTACTTTTTGGACCAAAAAGGGAACCACAATTTTTTTTTTCTAGAAACCTTTTGCCATAGGTCTTCTTTTATTTCCATAAATTTGTTTACGTTTTCAATTTCTTTTTACGGATGTGAGGAGGTGTAGAGTTTAGTATCAACTTCTGCGGGTAACCCCGGTTAGGGCAATACCCCATAGCAGCAGTTATATGTTAGGATGGAGACACGGCAGGTATCAGGAGGAAAAGGAGCAATATTTGGTTTTCGAGCTCCGTTGTAATTAGATTGGTGTTGGAGGTGCCCTGAGGTACCAGTACAATACAAACCACCGAGTGATTGACCCCATTTTTGACAAAGGGCAACCCTCAAAGAATGTATGTAGGCTAGTATGAGCATTGTACCCCTAAGATGCTGGCCAAATGTAATACAAAGTAAGTGGGCAGATGTAAAATTGTGCCAGGGTTCGGAGTTGTGGAAAAGGGGGCATAAAATTATGGGAGGGGCTGGGGTGAGAGCCAGCTGTCGGGGCCATGTGGTAACAAATGACAGAATAGATGGTAGTGGAGGAGCCTGAAGAATTAATTTTAAAGAACTAGGTTCAAAGCTTAAGGAAAGACCTCAAGGTTTAGTATTCTCCGGAATTCTATTGTGCCATGCGCTACACAGAGCAGACAGCGGGAGCTCAGGGAGTTACAAATGCATGGCTCAGATCCTGGTGTAGAGCAGAGGGATTTGGGGTCCTAGAGATTGGGCTGACTTTCACTGCGGGTACACGCTGATCTTTGCAGATAACTTGCACCTAAGTGGAAGGGGGGCTGCGTGCTGGGGAGCGGGATCCAGCAGGGGTGGCGGAGTATTAAACAGGATCGGGGGGGCGGAAAAGGACAGACACTGAAGGGGTAGAAGGTCAGAGAGGGGGAGGTATGTTGGTGGGTGGTGAGGTGGGCGGTGTATGTGGGACCATGGCGGTGGATAAGGAGTCCAAAAGTGTGCAGAACAGTGGTGAGGATATAGTGCCAGTTAAAATACTTTAAATCATAAATAACTGTGGAAAATTACATTGTATGTCACAAATCCAGAAGTATCACACAGCAAAATGGGCGAGTTGAGGCTCTGATATTAGAGGAACAGTTAGATGTTGTTGGATGTAGTAGAGACATGGTTGAGCATCGCAGATTGGGGTGTTAATATTCAAGGTTACATCTTTCGCGAAGGGAAGGGCAAATAGGAGAGGGAGGTGGTGTATGTCTTGTATGTCGACAGAGACTTAAAAGCGATTGTGAATGAGTCCGTGGTCTCAGAAGAGGTGTGAGGAGGCTGAAACATTTGGGGTTGAAAATTCAAAGCCAAGAGAGCTTTGAAAAAATTGTTTTGGGTGTAATTATAGACCCCCTAAATCTCTGAGGAAATAGAGGGTCACCTATATAAACAGATGGAGAGGGGTGCACAGGAGGGGACCGTAGTGATAAGGGCGCACTTAACTTTCCAATATAAATTGGGGTAGGGGCTCGTCTTCATATATGAAGGGGAAACATTTTATGAACATTCTTCAGGATAATTTTATGGTCAAGTGGTAGAAGATCCCACAAGAGGTAGCATTTTGGACCTTGTGATTTCTAACAATTGAGGAGATTATCCAAAAATGTCAGTGTCCGGGAAACCCTTGAGGACAGCGATCATTAAGATAATATATTCCTCTAAACTTACAAAGCAGAAACAGGTGGGCAAATCGAAAAACTTGAATTGTAGAGGGCTAATTTCCAAAAAATTCAGGGCTGCAATACAGGTGTCAGACTGGGATCAGATTCGTCAATGGTTGATACTAATTGTTTAAATGGAGAAATTCAAATTATCCTGGGTTTATACTTCTAAAGTTTATTCCAAAGGCAACAAGTATAAGACGGGTAGATCACATCCCGCGTGGCTTACACTACAGTTGTAAAACGGGCAATTAATAGAAAAAGAGCGCAATTTAAAATATAAATCTTGAGGGTCACCAGAGGCTTTCAATACTTACAAAAAACTTACCAAATCTGTAAAAAAGAAATCAAATTCAGCCAAAATACAAAAGGAAAGACAGGTGGCAAAGATAGCAAAACAAATCCCAAGAATTTTTAAGTATATCAATGAAAAAAAATGGGTCAGAACAGGTTGGGACCCCTGTATTCTGAAAATGGGGCCCGGTGATGGAGGACCAAGAGAAGGCCGGAGTACTTAATAGGTTTTTAGCGAGTTTATACAATAGAAGAAGAACTTCGACTTTGGGTGGTGCCAGTGCGGTCATGCACCCTGTATAATATCCCTAGAATGGATAAATGTAGACATTATCCAATTCTAAGCTCAAAAAATCAATGTGTACAAAGCCCGGACCGTGGGTTACACCCCAGAGTTCTTAAAGAACTCAGTTCTGTATGCGGCTACCACTGTCTACAATCTTCAGGATTCCTGAATGTCTGGTGTGGTGCCAAGTGACTGGGCAAGGCAATGTGGTGCCAAGAATAAAAAAGGCCTAGAACTTCGACCAGGCAATTACAGACTGTAAGCTTAACTTCCATTGTGGGGAAAGTATTGGAAGGGTAGTAAAATACTACATACTGGAGTATGTGACATCAATAGATAATACGTGATAGCCAACATGGGTTTACTAAGAATAGGAAGTGTCAAACTAACCTTAATCTGCTTCTATGAGAGGTGGCAGATGACCGGATGGAGGAGCAGCTGTGGATATTGTGTTCTGGGACTTGGCAAAGGCATTGAACTGTTCCTCATAGACGCCTGATGGAGTAAATTAAGGGTATTGGTTGGCAGAAATCATTTGCAATTGCGAGTGAAAAAATCGGCTGAAGGATCGATCCAGAGAGTTGTGGTCAATATTCCTACTCGGAATGGTCACCAGTTATGAGGGGGTACTCAGGGTTCTGTGCGTGGGACCCACACTATTTAATATATTAATTAATGATAGAGAGGTAGGAATTGATAGCACTGGTCTATTTTTGAGATGACACCAAACTGTGTAGTGTAATACAGTCTATGGAGGAGTTCATGGTGCAGGGTGACTGGGGACAAACTGAAGTTGGTCACCCAAATTGCAATGAGGTTAATGTGGATAAATGGTAAGGTTAGGCACCTGGGGCCAATAATCCAAAGGCAAAATATGGCCTTGGGGGAGTAAACCGGGAGAGTCCACGGGTTGAGAGGACTGGGGGGTACTAGTTAGATCATAAATTGAAGAACAGCATGACAATGTCAACAGGGCCTCTTAAAGATGTAGGACTTGTCGTGTATCAAAAGTGGTAGATCTCGTGATAGGGATGTATATTACCCCTGTACAAGGCACTGGTTCGGCCTCACCTGGAATATGCGGTCCAGTTCTGGGCACAGGTCCATAGAAAAGGATTTGCCTGGAGCTGGAGGAGGGTCAATGCGAGCCACAAAAATGATAGGGGTATGGAGGCGTCTTAGTATGAGGAACGAATTAAAACAACAAAGATTTATTTAGTCTGGCAAAAGAGACGACTCCGAGGGGGACATGATTAATTTATTTAAAATATGAATGGTCATACAAAAAATATGGGGGTAAGTTGTTTCCGATTAGATAAATCAAAAGACGAGGGGTCACTGTATCCGCGGAGAAAACCAAGGTTTAATCACGGAGGCGACAGGGTGTTTACTATGAGGAACTGTCACTCTGTGGAATAGCCTGCCTCAAGGCGTGTCAAAAGACGGGACAGCAGAGAGCTTTAGAAGGGTCTAGAGTTGCCTTTTACACCTAAATAACATTGCATGGGTATGTCATTATAAGAATTGTTTCCCCTAAATCCTTCATATCCAATCCCTTCCCTTCCTTGGTTGAACTGATGGACAAGTGTCTTTTTTCAACCGTATAAACTATGAAACTATGACACTATTGCAATTTATTAAATATGCATTGCAGTGACAAAAACATTTTGCCCAAATCATGCACGGGGGAGAAACCACATCAAAAACCAATTTGTGGGTAACACCTTTAGGGAAATACTCAATAGGCGGCAATAAATCTGCCGGGTGGAGAAACGGACAGGGCTCAAAAGAGAATACTTCCATTGTACTTTTTTTTTGGCTCATGAAGTCTTTGTAGATACCAATAGGGCCCAGTATAGATACAAACCCCTAAGAAGTGACATTATTTTGTAAACTACACCCCTCCATGAATTAATCTAGGGGTATAGTTAGGAAATTAAACCCCACAGTGGCACCCCAAAAAATGCATAATGGATATTTGCACTAAAAAAAATATCACATTATGTCATCATTTGGCATCATTATCATTAGCCAGAGGGTATCTAAAATCCCTGAAAGATGATAAATTGGAAGCCAATATTTCATTATTATATATATAGCGCATGGTTTTCTGGACGGTCTCACCATTATAAATGTATCCTTCCAAATGCTTTTGGAGCACGCAAGGTGATCACCACAGGAAACACACAGGACAGGAAGGGAAACAATAGGAACAATAAGGATCAGATGGGAATAGTTTTTGCGGGCAAACAGTAACGCTCTGCTCATTCCCAGCGAAACAAAACCACATGGGCCCTGGAGAAGAGGAAGGTTCTCCTGCCTAGACACAGCCATCCCAACACAATGTTACCATGTGACGTGATGACCAGAAGAGGCCCGAGTGCCCTTGCACCGTATTAGTACTGCTAATCGCAGAAGACAGGGAGGTACTAGTACGGCCACAGGAAAAAAAAAATGTGGCTAAGGGGTAAGTAGACTTTTATTTTCCCTTTCTTGCCTGGTTGCATAATTGGAAGGAGGGATTAGGGTGCACAGGTGATAAATAAGGGGTAGCAAAAGGGGAGTCACAGAACTGCAAGTTATCTTACATTTTATATCTCTTGATTCACACTACTCACAGTTGGTAACGAGGCTATGGGATAGCAAGATTGGTGCTATGCTCCAGTGCCTACTTACGGCTGGAAAGGACTTCCAGGGTGAATACACTGCACCAGATGTGCCCATAGTTTCTGTTTGAAGCCGCAGTAGACATCTGGAGGAAGATATTGCACGTCTGAAAGCAATTGATAATCTTGAGAGTAGAGAGCTACTCATGAGCAAGCAATAGCGGGGTAGAAGTGGAGGATGGAGAGGTAAAGCCAGCAGGGCCAGGTGGTAGCTGGGTTATTGTTACAAAGAGGGAGTAGAAAGGGGTTCAAGCAAAGGAAGGCCCCATTTGACTCTGAACAGCCAAGCAAACTCTGCAATGATGTAAGCGCCAGTCTCAGACTTGTCAGCCTAGAGGATCCTGAGGGGGGAGCAGACCAGCTAGAAGTAGGGGGTGGGAGTGCAGGTAGCCAAGGCAGTAGTGGTTGTACTCTATAATCAGGAAGACAGAATAATTTTCGCACAAGACTGCCTCAACCAAATGCATACTCCCAACTTTTACAAAAGAGAAGAGGGACCGTAAACCATGCCCATCGTCACCCCCCTAACCTCACCCTTTTACTATATTCATTAAGTCACAATGATTGGTTTATTTCAAGTGTGTGTCAACAGGCGCTGGCAATGCCTTATAGAACACAATAAGTGCATTGGGGTCCGATCAACTTGTTTGCAATGCGTTTCCATGGAAATACAAGTGATTGGTACCCTTAACCTTTTGTCTTGCAGTATAAACAATGCAAGACACCAGATGCAAAGTACAATCGAATTTGTTTTAGCTTATGGTCACTTACTGATGGTGGACAGTTGGGAATAGGGACTTATCTTCATTAATCCCAGGAGGGCCTCACAGTGATAAACACTGTTTAAACAAAGGACTGATCATACCTCTTTCTGCTCTCTCACCCTGTGGCTTTCACCTCTTCTCTCTGTCCCCATTTCCCTGTAAGATAGCGGGCACAAGCAGCAAGAGGCCGACCTAGTTATGTAACGAGAAGACGGAGAAGGAGTCATCAGCCTTTGTTTAAAACAGTGTTTATCATGGAACATGGCCCCTGGATACTAAATATAATATCTTGTAACCCCCACTGATCATCCGATCAGTACGTGACTAATCCTAAGACACTTTTTTATAAAGTGGTCAAATTTTCTTAACCCCTTACAGATGTGTGACATATCGGTAGTCAAATATCGACTGCAGAGTATGGGAAAGGGCTCACAGGCTGAGTGATCTCCATACAAGCTAGGTGTTGCTGCAGGGTGCAGCAAAAACCCACCAGTACACCCGCTATTGCTGTTGCCAGATAGGCAGGTGTTAAACCTTGTTTATTGCCATCTGTTTCAATCATCAGTTTCCATGACAGCCCCGAGTCTTTATAAGACCCGAGTCGCATCCATGCGCTGTGCTTACCAGCTCACACTGCATCCACAGCGGCGGCACTTGCGACATCATAGAGGCGCGGGCACAGGATGCGAATTTGCTCGTTTTCTTACAGATAAGGAGCCATGGGGAGCATGGGGCAGCGCCAGGTGACTTGGAAAGGTGTATTTTTTTTTATAGACATGGGTATAATTGAGATGAGGTTTTTCAGCACCATTTTATGATAAACAACTGGCTTATACACGGTATATGCGTAAAAATTTAGGATCCCTGTGATTGTACCTACTCAAAGAATAAAGGAGAAATGTCATTTGGGGCACATACGAAAGCTATAAAAACAAATCCCACAAGAGATGGCGCAGAAGATTTTTTTTCACCAATTCACTGCAATCATACACTAGCTACATCACACATATTCGGTGCCATAGAGATGCTGGTGCACTGCACCGTAACACGGGGAGAGATAGGCCGTGTACGGAGTGGTCTGTGCCGCACTCTTGCCGCCATATGGGGGACGTAGTACAGCTCCAAGCTTGCGGACCTATGGTCGTGTGAATCAGCTAAGAAGTACAATTTGTTCGAAGAAAGCAATGGATTGAAAAATGGAGGGTGGGAATGGAAAACTGGAAATGCTAAATTAAAACAAAAAGAGCCTAGCTGTTGGGGGTAACATAGATGTAGACTCGTATTCACACACCTGGGGGGCTGTATTATATGATGAAGTTCATGAATCTCTGGATACAATAGGTCTCGGCGCAGTGTAAATTCTATGCTAGCCCTTGGGGCCGAATTGATCTGTAACCTGCAAACTTTGTCAAGAAGGTGTGGCTCTGCTATGACAAGGGCACAGGAACGCCCACGATCACCCCTGCGCGGGCACCCCCTTCCTCATGCCCATTCGGAGTATAGATGCATGAAGGGGAAATAACGCAATGCATGTACGTGTTCTTATAATCCCCCTCTGCTCTCCATGTTAGGCTGCGGTCAAACGCTAGTGCTTGATTAGTTTAGAAACAAAAAATGAAAGTGCTGGAGTGCGCCCACAGCAGATCAAATATGCGGTTAAATGAACAAGGCATGTGTCAAGTGACCAGCACCCTGTGTTCTTGTATTGTCTAAATGAAAGGAACCGGTGAGGAGGGACGAATCGATGCATGTGAAAGAAGTGAATAGAGGCGATCAGCTGTGGTCGAACCCCAAGGGTGTTGTAGAGATCACATGACCCTCCATCTGCAGCCATTTTATGGACAGGAATGGGTGGTGAAAGACTGGAGGCTTCACTTTACATATCAAGAAAGCAGAGAAGGCTTCACTTTACATATCAAGAAAGCAGAGAAGAACTTTTAATAGATTTATATTGATAAATTGCCTATTATTCTGCCCCCCCCCCCCCAAACTTGCACACCCATTACAAAAAACATGAGGCAAAATGGCCAGACCCTTTAAAGTAGTATTCTCATCTGGGCACTCATAGTTAAAAGAAATCTACCAGTAGTATTAAGTAAAATTTAAACTAAACATACTCACCTATCATCCTTTTCCCCTCGATCCTGGCTCTGGTCTTCTTTAATCTTGACACGTTGTGATCGCTGGGGGAAAAAAAAGAGTTATAAATTGCAACTCGGAGCACCATGATTTGATGTCCCTGAATCCCAGGCTGTTGATTATTCATGTTGGAGAGGGAGGTGACGTCATGCGAGAGAAGCGCCAGGACATTGTGTTTTGCTTTCTGTAACTTTTTCGGGTATCTTTTTATAACTTTTTTTGTTTTAGCGATCCTGGTGCCAACATTAAAGAAAACCAGCTCCAGGATCAAGGGGGAAGAGTATGTGTAGTTTAATTTTACTTAATATTACTGGTAGATTAATTTAATTCATCTGCCATATAAATTTAATGAATTGGATGTTATTAAAATACATGTATCTGTGTGAAGATAATTTCATCAAAATGTTGTCCCTGAAAGTGAGGTTCTTGTCCTTGGATACGACCACCGATGCTGGAGTGATTGCACAAAGAAACAAATAGTTTTTGCATATGAAATGACCAGGTGTTACTTCATGTCCCACAGTTGTCCTGAGATAGTCAATGCAGAATCCACGTGGTTGGCTACCTCTGTAGCATATGTGGCCTCCTCTGCCAGAAGGGTGGTTATATCCAAGGACAGTTATCGTGTTTCTAAGGGACAACATGGATACATTAATGGAAAATTTTATTCACACAAGTACATTTTTTTGATAAGTTGTAAAGATGATATATATGACAAACGATTTAAAGTAAATGTGCCATCTTCTCAGTACACGGCATAGAATAATAAATGGCATCAGTGAGAAGTAAAATTTGTTATGCAGTGAATAGCTGTACACGGAAAATGAAAAGTTTGGGATTTTTTAAGATGGAGAGCGAAAAAGTAACGAAGAAACGCTGCGTCCTCAAGGGGTTAATGGAATAGAGCAAGGTACACCACTATTGGTAGTGTGAATTTAGCCTAAGAAAAACACACTGCTTTTAGAGATTTGATACTAAATAGGCCATATATCAGTGACAATACAAATACCTGATCTACCAGTAAAATAAGTTATACCTGTTAAAGGAGATGCCAATGTGACTACACAGTGACGTGTCACTTTGCCCTTTGGATTAATTTGTGTAAGGCTATTTTATAATTGAGTATGTAGAAGGAAGCTATAATACTGTATGTAGCAGAGGTGCAGTCACCCTATGTTTACCTCGATGCATGCTTTGCATGTCTTGGGGTTGTAGAGAATGAGTCTTGTTCTCCAGACACCTCAAATTACATATATTATCTGTATATGACTCCTTTAATATTGGCTCATCTTGTTTGTTCGTTTGACGGTCTCTTTACACTTAACTGGTCACAACTTAAGGACTTTTAAGTGAACAATAGTGAGAAAGTGCTTAATTGCAAAGGGAATTTTTTTCTTTATATCTCTTATTGTCTCCATCAAGCCCTATCAGGGCCTCCATATTAATGACTAGTTTTGTTGTTGGTATTCCCAAAACTGGCCTTGCATGTAAGGAAAAAATAGAATCATTAATTGATTTACAAATATCAGATGTCAGAATGTTGTGACCCCGCTGACCATGAGAACGGGGGTCTCCTGAATATGTATAGGACTGTAATTTGCATACCTGACTGTTGCTCCATATACTTCTATAGGACTGATGGAGGTAGTGCAGTACTTCATAGAAGTGAATGGAGTGGTGCTCAGATGTGCAGATTATAGCTCCATTCCTACAGGGATCTTGGTGACCATACTGTTGGGGTCCCAGCGATGTATTTGATTCTTGGACAGTTGATATAAACCATATGAGGGAATATGGAAATCATAAAGGAGGTGCTCCCCTGTTCACGTCCCCATTTTTAAACAGAGACACATCAAATAGCTTGTCATTAGAGAATTTATAGTTTACTCTGGTTCCCTACTCTGGCAGATGTTAAATCCCCCAAACACCCCCCCCCCCCAACCTGTTTAAAAAAAAAGAACCCTTTGAAAACTGTTGTAAAGATCTGTTGTCACTAAGCAGTAACTGAAACCAAATGACTTGGAGTATGGGTTTACTGGAACCTTCATTTATCAATTAACGTTAACCCTTTTATTTCAAATGATTGGGTGTTGTGTTTCATAATTTTATAAAAACATCTGCTTTTGTAATGCAGCTAACCATCTGGTATTGTTCTGAATTTACATGCAATGTATAGTAGCATCTATCATGATAAGGCACGGAGAATAAAACTGAATTACCTGTATATATGTTGTGTGCGGTCTTATATGTATACAGGCAGTCCCCGGGTTACATACAAGATAGGGTCTGTATGTTTGTTCTTAAGTTGAATTTGTATGTAAGTCGGAACTGTATATTTTATCATTGTAATTCCAGCCAGAACTTTTTTGGTCTCTGTGACAATTGGATTTTAAAAATGTTGGGTTGTCATTAGAATCAGGAATAACAATAAAGCTTCATTACAGACACCTGTGATAACTGTTATAGCTGTTTATTGTAACCTAGGACTAAAGTACAATAAATTACCAATATCCATAGGTCCGTTTGTAACTAGGGGTCGTATGTAAGTCGAGTGTTCTTAAGTAGGGGACCGCCTGTATATGTTCTGTGCTATACACTGTGTAGAGCAGCTTTCCCTGCCTCTCCCTTAGCAGGAAGTGTTGGCAAAACTTGAAGCTCCAGTGAGTTACACCTAGTGGCATGTAACACATGTGGAATAAGGTTTACACCACACACAGAGGAGTTACAGGAGACTGAACTTTATATTTCGATCTGATTAAACAAGCTTCTTATTACCGTATTTTTCGGACTATAAGGCACACTAAAAATCCTTTGATTTTCTCAGAAATCAAAGGTGCGCCTTATAGTCCAGTGCGCCTTATATATGAACCGTACTTGCAGACAACAGCTGCCTTGAACTGTGCACAGGTCTGCCACCTGCTGGTCATTCATACTTATAATCAGGTGCGCCTTATACTCCGGTGCGCCTTATAGTCTGAAAAATACTGTATGTAGCTTTATCCTGTTGAGCAATGAATCATATACCTCTATGCACATCTTATTTTAAGTTGTGACATACAGTAACATTTGGTTGAATTGTCTTCTACAGATGATCCTGGCAGCGAGGATGTTTCCGGAGAACAAGCACAGAATTCTGGAACTCCTACTGCTCTCTAACCTTCCTTATTAAGGCCCTTCAGACTGTGCGAGAATTTTTACGGGTTTTATATAAGCCATGAAGTGACATTTTGGTTTAATGAGAAGAGTATAAAAGGCTTATAACTGCCGGATACTTATTATATTATTATTCTATTTAATTTAACATACAAGCCCTTTCTTCAAGCACATACACATGGCATTCGTTACATATTTGTGTAAGGTCTGGATAGGAGCGCACAGGAAAATTCTGCTGATACAAGGTTGTACTTCATGCCCAAATTTAGAATATGTGCTTCTCTGTATTTGAAAGAGAACCTCTAGATGAAGGAATGCCTAAACCTTTAGTGGACTAGATTGTACCTGTGATGGCTTACGTGTGAGTTCCCTCTTCATGTATACATGGACTCCGTGAAAACAAACCTTACAGACAAAGCACTTACTAGAGGAGAATGCCCGGTACTTACCCTGTTGTCATGATACCCATCCAAGTATATCTGATGGCTGATCCTGGAAATCTGGCTCAGGAATTCCATATAAATAGTGGTGATGAACAAACTCTGCTCCACTTGGTCCACCTCAGGAATCAGGACATCTACAGTTATGAACAAGTTCTGTTCTGTTGGATCCAGCTCAGGGATCCAGGCACCTGCAATGTTGAATATGTTCTGTTTTTGTTTTGGATCCAGCTCAGGAATTTGTGTGCTTGCGATTATGAGAACAGATTCTATTGTTGTGGATGGAAGATGCAAGCATAACAAGATGACACAATTGTAGGTGGATAAGCTCATCAGACTCGGTTTACTCATTAATTAGTTTGACCAAAGGCTGCTGAATACTTTTTCTTTTTCTGTTTACATTTAGAGCTACAGCAAATAACATAATGTACTGTGCTGAATATAAAAAAGAATTAAAGCCTTTTTATTGGTTGGTATAACTGTTTTGTGTCTTTATGGCCTTATTTAGGAAACCAGAAAGATTGAATATTCCTGGATGTATTATTTAACCATTTATTACTACAGATACACCCTTTTTTGCAGCAATCTTTAAAGGGGACGTGTCAACCACTTTTACCCCACTAAACTGGCACCCACAGGCATGAGGGTATGAAATGTCCTTTCTAGAATTCCCTTTTTTTAAAAAAAAAAAGTCTTGTCCATTTACCGAATAAAAATGTCCTCCAAAGTAATGTGAAAATGAACATAGAAGAGTCATATTTCCCTGAGAAAAGACAAGTTTAGAGGCTGCAGGGTGAGCGTCACTTCAGTTGCCCTTTTCAATGATTCTATAATACCCAGATTTTGGTGTCTTATTAAAGATAAGGATCTTATCTATCAGGCATGAGATCTGTGATCTACCTTTTTTAACTGTCTGTATCTATGGTTCTGTATCTCATTGAACCACAAGCCTAATGTTCTGAAAGATGAGTGTCTTGTGTTTCTATATAAGATACAAAATGCACGTTTATAGATACAGTATTATGAAACCAGAGATAAAGGCCTCTGAAACTAAACTACCCCTGCATCCTCTAAATTTGACTCGGGCAATATATAACAGCTCAGTTTCACATGTCTTTGGAGGAGATTTTTTATTTTTTTTTTTTTTAAGGTAAACAGGCAAGATTTCACATAAAAGAAAGAATTGCAGAAAGGAATTTTCATTCCCCACCTGAGAGGCTGAATTATTAAAACCTAAAATCAAATATTTCCTTTCATTAAGTGATTAGCTTGATCTCTGTGCAGGGGTCGTGGCTACAGGCTCAGTGCAGAAAGACACAGAAACTCAGCAAGTACAGCTGTCACACAGAAATCCAAGATGGCGGCCCAACCCTAAAATTAGATGTTACAGGGTCGTGTCTAGGGGCAACTAAAATTGTGTACACCAGGACTGATGGAGACAAGTTGGACTAATATCTGTGAAATGCTGTATTTTTGTTAATAACAGTGAATTACATAATGGTTATTTTTTTATCCTGAGGGGAATACCCCTTTAAATCCTCTACATATTTGTAGCTGTGGTAGGAGTTTGTGCACTTTGAAAAGCCTCTGTGGAACAGTTTTGCAGCAGCTTGACAACTGTGCCTCTTCTATCTCACGGGTTGATAAACACATCACTACTGTTACTACAAGCGTTTATGTAGTTTCTCTGTTGCCCTTGAATTAAGAAGTTCTTCAGCAGGTATGAGCTTTAGACATTTTTTTTCACTTATCAAATTGGTATCTAATGTGTATTGTCTTATACGTGTCAAGTCACACATTGGGGGAGATTTATCATTAGGCAGGATTTTGAGCAGTTGTCTATGTGTTAGACTGGCAAGTTTCCAACAGTCGGATTTATAATCCGGTGTATGTGCAGTGTTAAATGCCTTCCTATGTGAGTATCAGCCGTGTGTGATCTATGCGAATAGACTGCACCAGTCGCACATATGTGTAACATCTGCTCAGTTTCTGCCTTTTTGCAACGTTTTTGCACAGGAAATTCTCAGATACCTCAAACATAAAATTGAGCAAAAACTTCCCCTGTAGTAGCAATGGACCCACATACACCACCTCCTATATGGTGTATTTTTGCAATTAAATTTACGTTCTTTTGAAATTTCTCAGTTGATGAATGTCGTGTTGCACACTCTGTGGTGTATTTTTTTTGTTGCGTGACTTTAGAGTTGTGTTTTTTTTTCTCAGAAAAACGATGTTTGTGCAAAAAATTGGGACAATTATACGCCTAGGAGCTACATAGGTCTAATGATAAATCTCCCCCATTGTTCTTGAAGATTCCTTGTGTGTCTGGAAAGCCAGGCAAAATATGCAAATATGCTCGCTCATTTTGGCTTGTGCTTCTGAATGGCTTATGAACATAAGTGGAGTTTAAACAAGCTCATTTTGTGTGTGCTAAAAGTGAATCTGTGGCTTGGGTGATTGTGAATTGAACAGATAAATAATAGCAAGGAACTTTTCTTTGTGTCACAATTAAGCACCTCAACCGCTTCCCAATATTGGACGTAATACTATGTCACGGGCGGCAAGGACTTGCCGCATTGTGACTTAGTACTTCGTCCAGCTTCTGGCAGATTCCTCTGATCGTGGCTGTCAATCCGATGACCACGGCATGTAAGGGTCTTTTGCACAAGATCGGACACCCCCCAGCGCTTACTGGGGTGGGGGTCCGTGGCTCCGATCTGCCAGTTCCCCAGGGCTGTGTGCTCTGCTCCAGGAGCCGGGTCCTGCCTCCTAGCTTCTGTATTACACTGCGTTAAAAGTAAAAAATAGAAAAAAAGTTTCAAACACATTTTAAAGTCCCCTAAACACCAACATTACCTATACATACCTAATAAAGTACAAAAAAAACACATAATATCATGAGAGAACCCCACATATTTGGTATCGCCGCGTCCGTAACAATCTGTACAGTAAATCAGTAACCTTATTGGACCCACTCGGTGAACGCCGTGAAAACAAAACCCGAAAAACTTGCCAAAAATGTAAATTTAAAAAAAAAATCCCTTTACAAAAATGTTCTAAAAAGTGATAAAAAAAAAGTTATGTGCGCCAAAATGGTACCACTGAAATGGACAACTCCGCACATAAAATATAAGCCCTACACCACCTCAACCAAAAAATATAAAAGTTAGATCTCCGAAAAGGTGGCGATGCGAAAATAAATGAGATTTTCTCTATATTAGTTTTTCTTCAGTAAAATTGTAAATAAATATATTAAAAAAACTATATGAATGAGGTATCACCGTAACTGTAGATCCATAGAATAAAGATAATATTTTATTTTTATGGTATGGTGTAGGGCCCCATAAAAATACAAGAAGAAAGGAAACCAAAATTGATGATTTTTTTTTACCTAATAAAATTTCCAATAACCAACTAAAATGAAGTATTTGTAAAGTGCATCTCAAGTCACTGAAAATAGGCCCTCATTTGACCAAATTGCCAAAAAAATAAAGATTGTATAGCCATTACAGGCAGTCCCCGGGTTACATACAAGATGGGGTCCATAGGTTTGTTCTTAAGTTGAATTTGTATGTAAGTCGAAACTGTATATTTTATTAATGTAAATTCAGACAAAAAAAAAATTCCCCAGTGACAATCGGAGTTTCAAAATTTTTTTCTGTAATGGGACCAAGGATTATCAATAAAGCTTCATTACAGACACCTTACAGCTGATTATTTCAGGCTGGGACTAAAGTAAAGCATCCAGAGAGCTTCACCAGAGGTCACAGTGGGCAGAGAGGTCCGTCTTTAATTACGGGTCGTCTGTAAGCCGAGTGTCCTTAAGTAGGGGACCGTCTGTATAAAGTGCCAATGCATAATCTGCTCTGAATGGCGCAGCTTCCCTTCGATACCCTGGCGTGTGCACATACCGCAGGTTACCAACACATATGGGGTATTGTTATACTCGGGAGAAATTGGGTATCAAATTTTGTGGAGCGTTTTGGTATTTTATCCACTGAGAATTTGTACGTTTTTTTTTTTTGTTTTTTTTTTTAAACGCCTTCATTTAGCCAATATATGAAAATTTCTGAATTGCACACAATTTTGTTTTATCCCCTGTAAAACAATTAAAGGGTTAACAAACATCAGGAAAGTTGTTTTACATATGTTAAGAGGTGTAGTTTCTATAATGGGGTAATTTATAGGGTTTCACTTTTAATTAGGCCTCTTTAAGTGGTTTGAAACCTGAGCAGGTCCCTCAATAGCAGGATTTTGTGTTTCTTATGACAAATGTGAAAAATTGCCAAAGTTCAAAACCCCATAACACAAAAATGAGTGGATGCATAAAAAACCATGGAGACATAAACCCGACATTCAGTTAATGTTAGTTATCAAGTTTTTTTGCAGTTATGACTGTGTGGAAACAGTAGAACATTTTGAATTTCGAAAATCGAGAAGAAGTTTTCAGAATATTTACCAAATATCCGTTTTTTTTCATAAATAAACGCAGAACATATCATATGTTAAAGCGTTCCAAAGTTATAACCACTTATAGTGACACAGGGAAGATTTTAAAAAGTGGCTTCGGTGTTAAGGGGTTAAGGACGCAGCCTGTTTGTATGTTGAGGCTCAGTCCTTTTTTAAAAACTGACCAGTGTCTCTTTCTGTGGTAATAACTTTTCAACAAGTTTTAATTGTTCTACTTTTTGGACAAAAAGGGACACCACAATTTTTTTTTTCTAGAAACCTTTTGCCATTGGTCTTCTTTTTATTTCCATAATTTGTTTTACGTTTTCAATTTATTTTTACGGATGTGAGAAGGTTTCGAGTTTTAGTATCAACTTCTGCGGGTTACCCCTGGTTATGGCAATACCCCATAGGCAGCAGTTATCTGTACGATGGAGACACGGCAGGGATCAGGAGGAAAGGAGCAATATTTAGGTTTTCGAGCTCCGTTTTCACTAGATTTGGTGTTGGAGGTGCCCCTGAGGTACCAGTACAAAACAAACCACCGAGTAGTGACCCCATTTTGAAAAGGGCACCCCTCAAAGAATGTATGTAGGCTAGTATGAGCATTTTTACCCCTAAGATGCTGGCTCAAATGTAATACAAAGTAAGTGGTGCAGAGTAAAAATTGTATTGCAATTTATTAAATATGCCATTGCATTGACAAAAATATTTTGCCCAACTCATGCCACGGGGGAGAAACACATCAAAAACCATTCTGTGGGTAACCCCCTTTAGGGCAATACCCCATAGGCGGCAATAATCTGCAGGGTGGAGACACGGCAGGGCTCAAAAGAGAATAACTTCCATTTGGATCACAGGCATTGTATTTTTTTTGGCATCATGAAGTCTTTGTAGATGCCAATAGGGGCCAGTATAGTAGAAACCCCTAAGAATTGACCATATTTTGTAAACTACACCCATCCATGAATTAATCTAGGGGTATAGTTAGAAATTTAACCCCACAGATGGACCCCCAAAAAATGCATAATGGATAGTGCATAGTAAAAAATATACATTATGTCATCATTATCATTATGCCCAGCTGCTGCCACGGGAGACAAACACCCCAAAAATCATGATGCATGTTTTCCCAAGTACAGCAATACCCCATATGGAGCAATAATCTACAGGCTGGGCAAATGGCAGGGCTTAGAAGGGAAGGTGCCGCATGATGTATAAGCAATCTTGTATATATATATGAAGCAATCTTTCATATATATATCGTCCTGGTTTTTCTGGGAATGTCTCACAACTATAAACGGTATCCTTCCAAATGCCTTTTTTGGAGCACGCAAGGTGATCACACAGGACGGAAAAGGGAACAGATAGGGATCAATAAGGAACAATAAGGATCAGTTGGGAATAGTTTTTTGGTGCAAACAGTAACGCTCTGCTCATTTCTCCAGCGAAACAAAACCAAAATGGAGCCCTGGCGGAAGAGGCAGGTTCTCCTGCCTCCGACACATCCATCCCACCACAATGTTACCATGTCACGTGACGTGATGACACAGAAGAGCCCGAGTGCCCTTGCACCGTATTAGTACTGCACTGAGCGCTAATCGCAGAAGCCAGCGATGTACTAGTACGGCACAGATGCGCTAAGGGGTTAAGTAGCTTTTATTTTCCCCTTTCTTTGCCTGGCTTGCTAATTGGAAGGAGGGATTAGTGTGCAAAGGTGATAAATTAAGGGGTAGCAAAAGGGGAGTCCACAGAACTGCAAGTTATCTACATTTTATATCTCTTGATTTATACACTCCTCACAGTTTTGAAACGAGGTTATGGCTAGCAAGATTGGTGCTATGCTCCAGTGCCTACTCTACGGCTGGAGCAGGACTTCCAGGGTGAATACCGCTGCACCAGATGTGCCCATATTTTTCTGTTTGAAGCCCGCATTAGACATCTGGAGGAAGATATTGCACGTCTGCAAGCAATTGATAATCTTGAGAGGAGTATGCAACTCACTGAGCAAGCAATAAGCGGGGTAGAAGTGGAGGGCGGAGAAGAAAGCTAGCAGGGCCAGGTGGGTAGCTGGGTTATTGTAAAAAGAGGGGGCAGAAAGGGGTTCAAGAAAAGGAAGACCACTTCTGACTCTGAACATCCAAGCAAAATTGCAAAATTCTGCAATGATGTAAGGACACCAGTCTCAGAATTGTCAGCCCTAGAGGATCCTGCTGGGGGAGCAGACCAGCTAGAAGTAGGGTGGATGGGAGTGCAGGTAAGCCAAGGCAGCTGGTGGTTGTAGGGGACTCTATAATCAGGAAGACAGAATAATTTGTCGCCAAGACTGCCTCAACCAAATGCATACCTCCCAACTTTTCACAAAGAGAAAGAGGGACGTAAACCACGCCCATCGTCACACCCCTAACCACACCCCTTTTACATATTCATTAATTCACAATGATTGGTTTCTTTCAAGTTGCTGTGACACATGGCGCTGGCAATGCCAGAAACACAATTCAAGTGCATTGGGGGTCCGATCAGCTTGTTTGCATATGCGTTTCCATGGAAATGCAAGTGATTGGTACCCATTAACCTTTGTCTTGCATTTAAACAATGCAAGACACCAGATGCAAGTTACCAATCGCATTTGTTTTTAGCTTAGGTCACTTACTGATTGGTGGATTAGCGGGGGATATGGATATTATCTTCATTAGTCCCAGGAGGGCCCTTCCCAGTGATAAACACTGTTTTAAACAAAGACTGATCATAGCTCTTCTCCAGTGCTCCTCACCCCTTGTTGCTTTCACCTCTTCTCTTCTGTCCCATTTCCCTGTAAGATAGCTGGCACAAGCAGCAAGAGCCGACCTAGTTATGTAACGAGGAGCCGGAGAAGGGATGTCATCAGCCTTTTGTTTAAAAACAGTTGTTTCATATGGAACATGGCCTCCCTGGATATATACATATTAATATCATGTAACCCCCAACTGATCCAACGCCGAGTACGTGACCTAATCCATAAGACACTTTTTTCTAACGTGGTAATTTGCATTAACCCCTCAGATGTGGCTGACATAATCTGTAGTGACATATCGACTGCAGGAGTATGGAAAGGGCTCACACGGTGAGTGATCTCATAAAGCTAGAGTGTTGTAGCATGTTGCAGCAAACACCCACCACGTAACCACCCGAATGTGCGTTGCCACTGATAGCAGGTGTTAACCTTTTATTGCAATCTGTTTCCAATCATCAGTTTCCATGAAACGCCACGAGTCTTTATAACCCGAGTCGAATCCATGCGCTGAGTGCTTACCAGATCAACACTGCATACAGCGCGGGCACTGCGACCATCATAGGAGGGCGGGCGGGAGGCACAGGAGGAGCGAATTGCTCGTTTTCTACAGATAACGGAGCCCAGGGACATGGGGCAGCGCCAGGTGACTATGGCAGTGTATTTTTTTTATATAGACATGTGGTATAAGTTGAGATGGGTTTTTAAGCACATTTTTATGATGAAAAACTGGCTGTATACACGAGTATATGCGTAAAAAATTTAGGATCCCTGTGATGTACCTACCAAAAGATAAGGAGAAAGTCTTCATTTGGGGGTGCCCAATAGAAGCTATAAAAACAAATCCCACAAGAAGATGGCGGCAGAGCATTTTTTTACCCAAATCACTGCAATAATTACACTAAGCCCTACATAACAATCTTCGGTTGCCATAGAGATGCATGGGCACTGCACACGTAACACGGGGAGAGATATGGACGTGTCCGGATGGACTGTTGCCGCACTCTTTTGCCGCCCTATGGGGGACGTAAAGTACCGCTCCAGCTATGGACCCTATGGTCGTGTGAATACAGGCTAAGAAGTACAATTGTTAGAAGAAAGCAAGGATTGAAAAATGGAGGTGGGGAAATGAAAAATGGAAGCTAAATAAAAAAAAAACGAGCCTAGATGTTGGGGGGAACATAGATGTAGACTCCTATGCACCACACAGGGGGGCTTTATTATACTGATGAAGTTTCATTGAATAGATCTGGAATACATCAGGTTCGGCCGCAGTGTACAAATTCTATTTGCTAGTGCACTGAGAATTGCTCATGCAACCTGCAAAACTTGTGCAAGAAGGTTTGCAGGCTATAGGACAAAGGGCACAGGAACGCCCCACGCCCCCTTGTCGGTGGCACCCCCTTTCCTACTGCCCATTCGGAGTATAGACGACATGAAGGGTGAAATAAATCGCAATGCCATGTACGTGTTCTTAATAAATCCCCTCTGCTATCTGTTAGGCTGCTGTCACACGCTAGGCTTTGATCTAGTAGAACATGAAATGAAGTGCTGGAGGGCGGCCACAAGCCGATCACATATGCGTTTTCAATGGGCATGATGTGATCAGTGACAAGCACCCTGTGTCTTGTATTGCTAAATGCAAGCAACGGTGCTTGGTTGACTAATCGATGCATTTCCAGAAGTGCATATGGATCAGCTGTGGTCGTCACACAGTTTTCTAAACTAAATCAACCGCTAAAAATTTTTTCGTGTGACAGCAGCATTAGGCCAGTTCCTCACTTGTGAGTGTGATGCCGAGTGACATCTCGCATTCACACTCACAACGATGCTGCCCAGGTCTCGCCGTACCCTGAACGTATGGCCAACACGAGGGAGTGAACTCAGCATGTCAGCTCAGTCCTGTTTGCAGCCATTTGGGCTAGGGAGAATCCGGCAGCATGCGTAGTGAGTGTGATGCGAGTCATCGCACAAAATCACACCGCGGCAAGTGTGGAACAGGTCCTAAGGCTGCGTGTGACATGCACGTTGGGGAGACGTACATATGCCAGCATATCTACACGTATTAGTCCCACACGGACCGGCATTCGGCACAATGTATCGCTATGGAAAGGTGGGGGTGAGCAAGCTTATCCCCTCCGCCCTTCCGCACACCGATGTGTGCCCCACCATGCTACTTCAGCGGCACACAGATGTGTGTCACTGACCTCAGCAAAATGTGAGTGGCAGGTCTGCAAGCTACACAGGTCACATGAACGAGGGGTGGGGGGAGGGACACACAACTCTGGCAACTACACACAGTCTATGCTGCTGGCACCAAAATCTGATGCCAGGCCCCATCCTCCCTGCAGCTCGGACAACTAAATAGGGAAGAAGCTGCTGTAGCATGTAGCCACATTCTCCCCTTTACCTGCTGCTCTTCTGGTGATGGTCCTCTTCTGCCTGGAAGACAATCATGGCACGCGGGGGCGGGCGGGTACCTGGCTGGGCCAGAATGGGGAGGAGGGAGGTGCCGTGTGGCTGCCTGTTGTAGAGGAGACTGAGCAGCGGGCTTTCTTGTCTCCTGGGTCTCATAAAGGTGGGCGTGGTTCGCAGCTAGCGTTGCCGGGACCAGGAGGCTGGACTCTGCCAGTATCACGTGACAAGTGTGAATTAACGTGACTATCTTTAACTCCACAGGTGAGGCAGGACAGAGGAGATAGAAATCCGACTGTCCCGTGATACCGGGACGGTGGATGGTATGAAAAATGGTGCTTTGCTGTCTTCCTGGTGCAGGGTCCGCATGTGGTGGAAAGGGTGGATAAATTACGGAAGGGGTGGGATGAACCAGTGTACTGGGTCCATGTTGCTACAAAAAAATGGACAGAATAGATGGTAGGGGGAGGAGCCTTGAAGGATCAGTTGTAAACCCTTCAGGACATGTGACATAGTATTAGTCACATGCAGCGGTCGCGGTGCATGGAGAGGGCTCGCCGTGATATGCGCATATTGCAGCAAAGCTTACCAGGTAACACTGGGGGGGGAATCTGCTGGGACAGGCAACGATCGGGCGTTGTTTTCGGGACTGATGGCCAGCGGTTCAAAAATGAGCGTCATAGGGGGAGCGGCGATCCGTCACCATGGTAGCTCAGGGTTCACGAAAACCGAGGAGGATATTGCGGGTTAACCGAGCATGAATTACAATGTGCCTATCAGCACTGGTAATGGATGAGAAATAAAAGTCCCATATACTGGCATACGTAGTATGCGCAGTATATGAAAGCATCTTACAGCACAACTAGGTAATGTACCTATGGAGTCTGAAATATGTAAGAAGTAAAATTAAAAAAAAGAAAAGTATAATAAAAAAAACCCTTAAAAACTCAAATCAGCCCTCCTTTCCTTAGAACTGATATAAATATTACAGCCAAAATATAAACACATTAGGATTGCCACGTCCGAAAGTTTTTTCAAGCGTTTAACCCGTAACGGAAAAAATCGCACCCAAAGTAAAAAATCCACTTTTTGACATTTTAAAAAAAAAAAAAAATTATATAAAAAGTGATCAAACGGGTTTGCACAGATCTAAAAAATGATAACATGTAAGTCACCAAAAATCCGCTCCAAAAAAAACAACACCACCCACAGCTCCTACAGCAAACGTATAAAAAGTTTTATGAGCGCCAGAAGATGGCAAATCTCTCACCCAAAAATTTGTACAAGCGGTTTGAATTTTTTTATCATTTATGAAAATTACTTACAACCCTATATCCCTGTAATTAGTACCGGACCCAAAGAAATAAAGTAGGACATTGTACTCAGTTGGGCGTAAAGTGAAATCCGTAAAAATCCCAGCCCACAAGAACGCACAAATGCAGTTTTTTACCAATTTCACTGATTCCATTGGAATTTTTTTCCGCTTGTCCAGCTACAGCGGCATGTGGGAGTAGTTAATACCACATTTGAAGTGTATGTATTTTGTTACAAGAGAAAGGAAAAAAGCCGTCACTCACAGCTCTGTTACATGGGAAAAAAAAAAAGTTACAGGATTTTGAAAGGGGGGAGCTTGGAGGAAGATAAAAAGACAAAATCAAAATGAAAAAGGGCTGTGGCGTTAAGGGGTTAAAGAAGTTAGGTTCAAAGCTAAGGGAAGGACACTCCAGGTATTATTCTCGGAATGTCTACTATGTGCATGTGCTACACGAGAGACACAGCGGGTGAGCTCAGGCTTAGATCTAGGTGTTAGAGCGAGGGATTTGGGGTTCCTAGAAGCATGGGCCTCTGAATTTTGCATTGGGGTACAATCGGTTTTCTGAGATAAAACTTGCACCTAAATGGAAGGGGGGTGCTGTGTTGGGGGAGAAGCCGAGTAGGTGGCGGAGTATTTAAAATATGATCCGGGGGGGAGGGGTAGGAAAAGGAAGGACATGAGGGTAGACAGCCAGAGAGGGGGACAGGTTTATGGTTGGTGGGTGGTGATTGTGGCGCGTGTTAGGGGGCCTAAGGCAGTGGATAAGGATATCCATACATACAAAACAAGGAGGATAGATGTGGCAGGAAAATTACTAAAATCAGCTAAATAACTGTGGAAAATTAAGTTGTACAGATATGGCCATAATCTTTTGAGAATGATTTACACAGTATAATTTTACAAAGTTACTGCATCAGGTTTATATGGCAATTTGCAATATACTCCCGAAGTTTATAAAGAGTGATCAAGCCTTAACAGCAATTAATTGCAAAGTCAATATTTGCCCTAGAAATAGAAAACTTTTTACCCCCAAACACATTTCAATTCATTGCAGACACTGCCTTAAAAGAAGCAGCTAACATCGTTTTCAGTGATTGCCTCATCATAACAGGTGGGGGTGTCATGAGGACAGGGACTTGGGATCAATTTTTTTCCCTGTCATGATAAGTAAGAATCACACCAGCGGACATTAAAAAGAGAGGCTGGTGCTGGCATCATGTGTCTCTGTTAACCATGGTTATCTCAAAGACACACTTTCAGTACATCATTGCATGCCACACAAATGGCCTATGGCAGACTAGAAGATTGCCACCAGTCAACAATGCTCCGCATCTCAAGGAATTCAGGAGAGAGGTTCCATTTGCCAAAACGGTTCCAGGTGCGCCAAGAAGGACAGCAAGACCCAGGGACGTCTTCTTAGAAGTGTTTCAGGTTCTGGTTTGGGCTTACAGCAGGCAAATGATAAGAATGGAAGCAGAGTATGGTTGCTGCTATTTTGTGATTTCTTTTGCGCTGATTTGCATTGTTTGTAGGTGTGTAGTTTTTGCATTGCACGCACTGTTGATGGGAGGACTCGTGGATAAGGCCTGGTGTAAAAGGTGGGAGGCAAGAAGCCACTTCATCCAGAAAAAACATCAGGGGACAGACTGAATATTCTGCAAAAAGGTACAGGCGATGGGCTGCTGACGGACTGGTGGTATAAAGTCATTTTCATCTGAATCCCTTTCAGATGGTTTGGAAAATCTGGAAGACAGCTCTGTTACGGAGAAGACAAGGTGAGCGATACCACCAGTCTTGTTCTCTGTAAAGCATCCGGCAACCATTATGTGTGGGGTTGCTTCTTAGCCTGATGGAGTAGGACCTTGCCATAAAGCAAAGCGTGATAACTAAATGGCTCAGGGAACAAAACAGAGATTTTGGGCGACATTGGCCTGGAAACCCCCGATCTTAATCCCATGAGACTTGTGGAGAAACCCCAAACAACAATTTGGAAAAAATGACAAGCATGTTGGCACTGAATGGGATGTATCAGGTCAGGATGATAAAGAAGTTGATTGAGAGTGACCAGGGAGAATTCAGAGGTACTGAAGAAGAGGGGTTCAACAATCATTCAATACTGGACTCGCGGCAAATAACTGTTCCTTTTGAATTTTAAGAAGGTATATTTCGAAATCAGGCTTGCACCAAGAATATAGATTGGGATCCAATACTGTCACATGATGATAAACTAATGTTAACCCCTTTACGATGCTACCGTAATAGTAGGGTGCACGTTGGGGCGGGGTTACATGGAGAGGGCTATATGTACCACGTGTAGATGAGCTAGATCCAGATAGTTGATATGAAATGGCCTTGAGAAAGGAACTAGATCTTTACAGTACTAGTCCTAGTAAAGGATCTAGCAGGTAACCCAGTAAATTTGTGCCAGCTTGAGGTGCTTGGTCGATACACATAGAACGGTGTGAAGCCCTAGGTATGTGCTGTATGGTGGCACACGATTGCTACAGCTGCACAGAGTGCAGGTGGATGGGACGTTCCAAATTATATAGGAACAATATGCTGGGAATTCCTTCTGCCTGTCGAACAACGGACACGTAATCGTTATATATCGGACCAGTGCGACTGGCAGTGAGAGCATCATTTGCTTGAGCTCTCACACACGTGGGCACATAATGGCTATATATCTAGATGGCCCAATGAGATTCAAATGTCAGAGAGGCGTGCAAGACTAGTACAGCCACGCTGCGAGGCACGCAATGAATATATACATGCGTTAATGTGAGGTATCCTCCCATTGTCCGATATTACCAAATTAGCCTAGCTTCTCTGCAATAGTGCCCGGTGACAATACAAGACTATCCCAACTAGCAGTTGTCTCACCTGCGACTCTGTGCCGACGCTTAACCATGCGAGATAACAGATCTCTTCACTTGACATGAATTTCCACATCCTCACATTTTCTATATAAAGGTTGAATCTTCTGCAGGTTTTGACCTCCTTTGCAATGACTCCAAGACTGAAGTGGCAATTATCTACTGATATCTGTTTCTGAGTGCAAAGTTTGCAATGACCAATGTCTCTGATTTCCCGTTGGACCCTAAATAGTCTGCACACAACCATCTTAGCCAGCTTGTAAAAAATGTCTGGATCTGGGGAAGAAGTGCTCAGCGCACATATACGACTTCAGCCTTTGCTCTCTTTCACAAAGAACGTAAGAGTGGCCACAAATACTAAGCTCTATCTAATAACAGCTGACACGGTGGGGTAAAGTATGGCATATAAGACGGCCCCAATAATACAGCAGCAGCTACAACAGATATGGAGGTGGAGAGAAGGGAGGGCAACGATGGTATGGAGGATGACCTTATTGCGGTGAAAGTATGTTTTAAAGGGGCCCATTCAGAAGTTCTTATGGGGCCTCTGTGCTCTTCTAGTACACCCCTTGCCTCTCCTTTAACACCATTCTATGACACCACTGACTCTATAGAATCGAGCAGGCATGTGAAGCGCCTTCGTCTAGAGGAAGTACCAGAGTGCTGGGTATTAGACCACGTTACAGCAATGATCAGCACCAGCCAGTCACTAGGTGGTGCTTTCCTCTGTAACCGAGGCTCTTGTGGGTGATGCACATGCAATTTATTGGACACTTTTAAACGCATGTATTTTTTTTTTAATGGTTTACCATGCGTTTGGCATGCTTGAAATCGTTGATCTTCATTTCTAGAAGTGTTGCAGCTGTGAAAACCAGATTAAAACCAGCATGTAAGCTACAGAAACGCATGGTGTTTTCAAAACAGCTGAAAACGATTACTAAAATGGTCCAAAATGTAATAAGGTGATTGCCACGCACAGTCACATGCCTCGTTAAGGGGAAGAAATGTAAAAGAAAAAAAAAAAAAAAATGATATGTCCCCTCTGAGGTCATAAAAGACCCGGGAATTTTAAAGTAAAAAAAATATGAAAAAAAAAAAATATCATAAAAACACATTTGCAAACCCAATTTTCCCCCATATAATTAAAAAAAAAAAAACCAAAACCCTGCTAACACTACAATAACATCGCCATAGTCGCCACCGACAAGACCAAATTATATTATCAAAACAACCAAAACAAAAAGGGAATTGATATGTTCATTTGATTAGGTACAAAATTGTCAAACTATAAAATACACAACAACTTTTTCCATTTAAAGCCACTTAACAGCTGAAGCCACTATTTCACCTTCCTGACACGCACATTTTTCAAAATCTGCCCTGGGTCACTATAAAGTGGTTATACTTGGTAAACGCTTTAACGATCATGTGATTTTAAAAACAGTTTCCGTTGATTAGGAATATGGCGGAAGTTCTGCTACCACTTATTGAGGACGCGACTGAAGGGCAGGTAGTATTGCAGATTCGATTTGTCTGAGCAGAATAGTTAGATAATTTCCCCAAGAAAGATAAGACAGCCTAGGGGGGGGGGGGGGGTGGGGGGTGTGTGTGGGGGGGGTGGGGGGGGGGGTGGGGGGTTGGGGGGGGTGGGGGGGGGAGGGGGGGGGCGGGGGTGGGGGGGGGGGGGGGTGTTGGGTGGGGGGGGGGGGGGGGTGGGGGGGCGGGGGGGGGGGGGGGATGGGGGGGGGGGGGGGGGGCGGTGGCGGGGGTGGGAGCGCGGGCCAACCAAAAACAACAATAATACAATAGAAAGCGAACCATTTTAGGAACCCCGCAATAATAAAACAAAACCAAAAAGAAAGAAAAAAAAAAAAAAAAAAAGGGTGGGGATGGGGGGGGGGCGGTCGGTTTTTTTTTTGTTTTTTTTTTTTTTGGTTTTTTTTTGTTTAGGGGGGCGGGGGGGGGTCGGGGCGGGGGGGGGGGGGTGGGGGGGGGGGGGGGGGGGGGGGGGGGGGGGGAGGGGGGGGGGGGGGGGGGGGGGGGGGGGGGGGTGGGGGGTGGGGGGGGGGGCGGGGGGGGAGGGGGGGGGGGGGGGGGGGGGGGGGGGGGGGGGCGGGGGGGGGGGGGGGGGGGGGGGGGGAGGGGGGGGGGGGGTGAGGGGGGGGGGGGGGGGGGGGGGGGGGGGGGGGGGGGGGGGGAGGGTCGGTATAGACCCGAATTTCTGTTAAATACAGAGTTAAATACTGCCAAAAATCGGGGCAAATAGGTCTTAAAGGGGGTGAGTGGTACTATTATTCACCCAGATCAGAAAGGTGTTATCCTGGCAGCAAGATGAAGACTGTCTTCACAGGTTTTCCTGGTTATACTCAGCAATGGAGATGGTGGGAAGGGGGGCTCCGCTCCATCTGTCTGTGGGCGCAGTCAAGGCGTTTGACAGGGTGGAGTGGAGCTTTATTTGGTCCGTTATGGAACCTTTTGGCTTTAGTCCGGACTTTGGACGGATCAGGGCCTTAGATAAAGCCCCACCCAATAGCTAGGGTGGGGTGATAACGGAATGACAGTCGGACCAGTTTCCCTGTCAAGGGGACAATGCAGGGATGTCCCCTCTCCACCATACTTACATGAACCCCTGGCCGCCCTACTGAGAGAGGATGGGGTATTGTCGGAGGAGGAGTTGGGGTGCCACAGAATAAACATCATTTTATATCTTCAGGACCCACAATGGTCACTGGTTCCAAGAGTCAGTCCACATGAAGAATGAGCGAAAGAAAGGAAATGTGTTCACCAGTTACTTCCCCTGCGGAGCCGTAAGTAAGGGACGAGAAATGTCGAGGGCCAAAAAGTTTATGTGTAATAGCGGGCTTGTAGGTATCTCGGTATCCAGGTTTAGCAAAGGAATGCGACTGGTTTGTAGAACTAATATGATTCCTCATGAAAGCCATTAGGTATACAGTACACTGTTGGGATCACT
Organism: Engystomops pustulosus; assembly: GCA_019512145.1. NCBI lineage: Eukaryota > Metazoa > Chordata > Amphibia > Anura > Leptodactylidae > Engystomops > Engystomops pustulosus. The sequence continues at coordinate 92,940,615 of CM033642.1, read as the reverse complement.
ACCACTTTCCCGGGCAGAAGAACTAGGCCTTCCTTATATTAAGATGAATTGGATGCCCCCCAAATTCAGAAAAAATTGGGTTTTGTCTTAAGTGTTGTAAACGGAAAAAGTTCGTTGGCGAAAAATGAATAAAATATGATAAATGTGATATGATATATATATATCCATTACAGAGGGTGGGTGAACAACGGCTTTTGATAAAGGAAACGACAAGTTTTTAAGCTACAGATGGTTTGTGTGTAAGGGGTTTTATTTATTGCCCAAGTAGCAAAACTGGCTCAACAAGAACGTTTGTTTAATCTGCTTGCAGTTGTTTGGACAAAACGGATCTTTGAGACATCAAAACATAGTGTTAATATAACAAGTAAAAACAGCAATTGTAGCATTGTACATACAGAAAACAACACAAGAAATACTTCCTAGCTACTATTACCAGATCTGCAGCAGTCTTTAGTGATCGAATATTCTGAGTTATGTGAAGGAGATCAGCTGTTACAACGCACAGAGTCTGGGCATATTTACATTACATTACCCTCCAATAATATAACCTGCGTTCTACTGTTCGGTGTGCATTCCACAACAATGTCCGCATTCCTCCACAGTGACCAAGAGTCTTGGCAAAAATGCCATGGGAGCTGCACCACAGCAGACATACTGCATGGCACTACAAGTTACAGCTTCAGAAAACCCAGTCTATTCACAGGCCTCATTGTTAAATAACAAGGCAATGGAACATGTGCCATTTGACTCAAACCATGATATCTACAGGCTCAAGTCGATTTAGGTTTGCGCATTGGAGCAAAAATATGGTACATACGCACTTTTATTAAAATATATACAGATGACAGGGGGGGGGGGGAAAAAGAACTTTCTTCCACTGACAATAAAGATGGCCAAAACTTTGGGGCACTTGTTTACTATGTACTGTAGAAAAGAGATCCATTTTTCATAGAAAACCAATAAGTGCCTCAGATCCAAAGCTTGTAGTATGTGTATAGAGAAAGTTCTAAATGTCACATAGCAGGAGACAAACTGCATTTACAGTCAGGCTTATAGCTGACATCTACACAAATCTTCCATCTGCTGGAACGCACATGTCTATCAGCAATGTATTGTTCACGTTGGCACCTAAATAGCGTAAGAATATACAAAAAAACATCAGTTAATGGCAGAACGTTGTTATTTAGCAGGTTTCGACTTTGCTGGGTTTTCCCAGTATCCAAAGTCTTCAAGAGCCTGAACAGACCAAGATGCTTCTCCGGATCATGTGAACTCTATGCAGAAATGCCTGCCCCTTACAATGAACAAGTCTGGACATTTATTATCTTGTTCCTGATCAAAGACTGGAGGAAGCCACACAAGTCTCACCAGACGATTTCTGTAGGAAAAAGAAAAGATTTCGTAAAAAAGAAGAGAAATGAGGTTAGATTTACACACATTAAAATGGCAATTAATCTCGTACAACACCTAAATGCCAAAATGCCTTTTTACATTCTAGCTGTACCACTATGCGCATGCGCAATAGTATATTTGATACACTCTGTTATTATAAATTTTTTTTTGAAATGTGGGTCCTTGCCAATGGCTCTCAGACCATGAGTAAGGAACTAATATTTGTTCGAAAAACCTAGTAGTATTATGGACTAGGACACTATGACCCACCTTGTATATTTTTATGGATTTTTGATAAAGAAGAGATTGATTGTTTTTAGAAAACCTGTGGACTGAAGATCTCTACCTCTTCTTTGTTTGCTCGGGGCGTCGACAAGCCCACTTTGGGATACGTTGCACTGGACTACACAAGGGTGTTCCCTACAGCTTTTCAAGGTCAAGGTGAGTGCGCTGCATGCTCCAAGTGTTGCATGCTTTTTATGCCCCAATCCTGGGTTATCACCTAAAACTAGTCAATGCATTAAAAGCAGTTTGTTCCCAAGTCTAGGGAATGAATGCACCCAAATTCAGTAGTGACCGGGGCCCCTGGGTAACCTCTTACAATGGTTCCCTGCGAAAATAAATTGAGTGACCCGGCAAATGGTTAATATCTAAACCCAACCACTTATGGGCCATTTCCTGCAGTCCCTGGATAAAACTGTGTCAAGTATAGGCCTATGGGGGAAACCGGCAGGGGCCTTCCCACTCCCCCTCACAATGTCTGATTGCTGTGTGCTCCCAAACCACAGCTAAAGAAGTACATGCTGAAGCAAAAGAAAAGGAGAGACGCTGCCACGGTGGGTCTTTAGGCTGGGCAAACGCAGACAAAGTGTGCCCACAGGGCTGGCCTCGGGCGTCCGATCGCATTGTTGTTTTCTATGGAAACGCCTGTGAACGGGGAACAAGCCGAGTCCGGTGTTTTGACGTTAAATTAACGCAAAAACACGGCGGCTTGTTCCCAATCGGCAGGCATAGAAACGCACGATGGCTCCGCCTGCGGCCCGGGTGGCAGGTGCCGACTTGTCTGACATTTGCAAGCACAGCCAAAGCGTACGTGTGGCACCCACAGCCCTAAGGAGCTCGAATAAGCAAGTATAGAAGTTAACAAGCAGATTGTACTGCTATAGAACACATTCAGGATGCCTTATGGTTCGTGGGTCACAAGTGGAATGCTGTGAGTATCGGCTTGTTGTGCCTAGGGATTTTCTATAATATATTTTATCCGCTCATAAAAAGCACACAGGAACGGAAAGGTGTGATCTCCAGAAGAACATAGCGGAGATCATACAACAGAGATTCTCTGACCACTCGAGCCATGACTGGACTGTGGCAAAAAAGATAATAAACACCCAAATCCCTACAATTCACCGCTAGATTATAATCCTCTGCCATTATAAGCGGGAAGGTTTAATGGTCTGAGAATAGGGACTGAATCTCAAGCGACATGGGGGAGCTAGAAAGGAAAATTCAAGTGCCCCTGACTCTGTGTAGCAACGCCACTGCCAGCATTGGATGTTCATCAAAACATCTAATTGAGAAACATCAGGCCAATTCACACTCCTTATAAGAGGTAGCAAAAGGGCGGAAAATACAAGGCTTTAAAAGTCATATGTACAAGATGTAGACACATTATTAGGATGTATAAAGTGTAAAGAAACTTAATTTTCTGACGATACAGCCCATCTTTATTCCATCTCACTATAAAAGTATGTTACCTGAATAATATTGTCCTTGATTTGACTCACACGTGGTATACAAAACTTGAGAGATTAAAGCGGATGAATTCAGGGGGCAAATCAAAAGCTGTGTTACCTGCAGGAAAAAAACACAAAACCAGACAATAACATATGTAGTAGACAGAAAATATTAGCTCAATCCCAACGAACCGTTTTAATAAAAATTGTAGTAAAACGGTTGATGAAAAAATGCACGGGAAAAAAAAAACAAAAATAAAAAAAAAAAAAAAAAAAAAAAAAAAAAGGATCCGGCAACCCCGATTATAGCTCGGCGGTAGCAACCCCTGCCTGCCCTACCCCCTGGGGGGTTTTAGGGCCGTCATCAGACCCAGAGACCGTCTCTGTAGGTTAAGACAATGGATTTGAACAGCTTTAATGAGTTTCTTCTATAAGAGACGTTTATTAGATTGTTAATAGCCATGAATAGAAGTATATATACGTAAAGGCCCAACTCAAAAAACTGAAGGCCTGAATGTCACTATTTGTTAGTTGTATTTGTACTTGTAACCGAGAAAAGTTACCTGTCAGAGGAACAAAAAAAAAAAAAAAAAATTTGTTTGTCTGAGTTACAATTTCAAAATATTACCACTTCCAACCTTACCGTTATACTCGAGTGGAAGCCCAGTTTTTAGCACAAAATAGGTGTGAAAAACCTAACTCAGGGTTGCTAGGTGAAAGAGTAGATAGAGATACTAATATGCTATATATATATATATATATAATATATATATATATATAGATATATATATAATTAAAAGGTACTCACGTGACACCACTAGAACGTCAGAAAGATGCTGACGTCACAGCTCGGTGATGGAGCGCACAAGCAGAGGGAGTACACTTTTTTTTAGAGCATGGGAAGGGGGCTGAACACGGGGGGGCAGGGGCCACCAGGCTGTTATACTGTGGGGCAGGGTGTGAAAGCTATATACTTGGGGCATGCTAGGACAAGCTTCCTACCCTCGGCTTATACTCAAGTAATACGGTTAGGTTCTTTAGGTTTGTATTTATCGGTTGTAGGTACCCGGGGACTGCCTGTTATGGATATAATATATTAGATTTTAATTTTTAGGACAAATTTACCTGGCTTGTATCAACTGATAACGATGCTAGATAATATTAAAAACCAAACTTACCTATTTACCACTAAACATTGAAATGAAGGACATATCAATGGTTGGTCCAGAATCAGAAAAGTAATCTGTTAATTTGGACTGGACATGCATAATTGTTAGCCAAGACGAATGTCTATGGCAACGCCAATGGAGATTTTCCAACAAATCTGGAGTTTAGAGGGGTGTAAGGCCAATGTGATAAACAGTTTGGGGCTTTTTATAACTCGCCAAGTACAAAGTAGCTGTAATCCGGAAAGAGAAATAATGAGTAAGACTTTAAGAATTAAAACATTCACAAAACATACTCAGTCGAAGGCTCTTTTACATTTTACTGACGGAAAGCAGCTGCCGTAGATAAATCGTCCCCATAGCAATCATTGCCTCCGCTTAGACGGAGGCTGCAGGATGCTGCTACTTCCATTCCTGCATTTTTTTGGCATACAGGGAATATTGGTTAAGAAGGAATGGCAAACAATCTATGCTCTGTCTGCACTATTTGTCAATGTATACATCAAGCGCTACCAAAAAAGTGATGTGAACCCCGTCTTAGACTTTTGTAGGGAGTACAGCTAGTCAGTCTGTGGGTTCAGCAGTAGTTTTGGCAAACAGGCTACGCCCCATGGTGAGCAGTCGTTAGAAAGAAAACAGTCTAAAACCCATTTATAAAGTGGGCAAACTGACTGAATTCTGTGGTAGCCAAATTTAAAATCTTCCATTAATATCATTTAAAAAGGTTTTACTTTTTGCACTAAGGCACCTACAAAAGGGGACATTTGCACAAGAGTTAAAGGACAAATGACTAAATGTTTAAAACGAATAGTCCAGATGAGTACAAGCAGAATACAAAGGGCCACATCTAAGTTTAGTGAACTGTTAATATACCTACAGAATAAATGTGAAAATAACATGATTCTATCATTCAGGACAGTATCCCATGTAAAACATGCTTGCATACGTGCTGCACTAGTTAAAAAGGTGAAATTATATTTTAGCCGGGGATTACCCCACCTAGAGGACATGAAAATGAGGTCCATAAGAGACAATCATGAAACATCTCAATGCAATCCCTTGAGAAACCACAACTGAAATGTGCAACTTAAAGGAATAATGAACGTGTAACTGGTTGTGAGGAACTGAGGGACAATGGGCTTTAAAGGCTTTGGCCATTATACGTTGATTTCCACTCCCATTGTGTGTTCTTCACCCCATGTGATTTGTGCCCATAAGATGCTATGATAGGTGCGAGGGGATTCAACCAAGCAAAGTTTCATCTTCACAGATATGAAGGGTGTGGAGGAGGGCGAGGAGAATAAACTCGTGGACGGAAATGGCAGGTAAAGAACAATTGCCCTAACACAAATTAAACACATCACAAACCAAGTTCATTTGTTCTGAAATCTACAACTTGCTGGAGAGATCACTGATGATTACAAATGCATTTACCTTTCCTGTGCCAAGTCAGTGACAGATTGGCCAATACAAATGTACCCTTTGATAATGCTTTGTCTTGATGGTGAAGCTTACGTATAGCAACAACAACATAATCGTTTTTTTTCGGTCTAGAAACCCCTAAACACAACTAGCACATACAAAATACACACTCAGTGCTTCAAAAAAACACAAAAAACAAAAAACAAAGGAAAGTGCACTTTGCCACTCTCTGCTCCAACTACTTAATGCATTCTTGGTCAGCAGCAGCATGTGTGACGTTTGCCGGGGTCAGCAGAGACTATGACATAACGCCGTGCTGCATCATATTGGGCGTGCCGATGTCAGCAGCGGCTGACGTCACAGCATGTGCACCGGAAGAAGAAGAAGAGAAGACTGCAGGGGACCATGGGAAAGAGGTTGGAATGTTGAAAATTCTATGGGCAGGTGGCTGGCGGTAACTGATCCACCGATCAGTAAGTGACCTAATCCATAAGACACTTTTTTTCTAAAGTGGTCAATTTTCTTTAGCAATGGATTGAAAAATGGAGGGTGGGGAATGAAAAATGGAAATGCTAAATTAAAAAAAAAGAGCCTAGCTGTTGGGTGGGTAACATAGATGTAGACTCTTATTCACACACATGGGGGGCTTTATTATATGATGAAGTTCATGAATCTCTGAAGGGCACAGGAACGCCCCACGCTCACCCTCTGTCGCTGGCACCCCCTTCCTCCTGCCCATTCGGAGTATAGATGACATGAAGGGGAAAATAATCGCAATGCCTGTACGTGTTCTTATAAATCCCCCTCTGCTCTCCATGTTAGGCTGCTGTCACACGCTAGTGCTTTGATCTAGTTTAGAAACAAAATGAAAGTGCCGGGGGTGCGCCCACAGCCGATCACATATGCGTTTCAATGGAAATGCATGTGATCAGTGACCAGCACCCTGTGTCTTGTATTGTCTAAATGCAAGACACCGGTGCTGGTTACTAATCGATGCATTTCCAGAAGTGCATATGCGATCAGCTGCAAGGGCACAGGAACGCCCCACGCTCACCCTCTGTCGCTGGCACCCCCTTCCTCCTGCCCCTTCGGCGTATAGATGACATGAAGGGGAAAATAATCGCAATGCCTGTACGTGTTCTTATAAATCTCCCTCTGCTCTCCATGTTAGGCTACTGTCACACGCTAGCGCTTTGATCTAGTTTAGAAACAAAAGTGACCAGCACCCTGTGTCTTGTATTGTCTAAATGCAAGGCACCGGTGCTGGTTACTAATCGATGCATTTCCAGAAGTGCATATGCGATCAGCTGCGGTCGCACCCCAGTTTTCTAAACTAAATCAACTCGCTAATGTGTGACAGCAGCCTTAGGCCGGTTCCACACTTGCGAGTGTGATGCGATGAACTCACATCACACTTACAACGCATGCTGCCCAGGTCGGGAGACCTGAAAGCTGCACACCGGGAGTGAACTCAGCATGTCAGCTCAGTCCCTGTTTGCAGCATTTGGGCAGGAAGATCCCGGCAGCATGCACTGTGAGTGTGATGCGAGTTCATCGCATCACACTCGCAAGTGTGGAACCGGCCTAAGGCTGCTGTGACATGCACGTTGGGGAAGTACATATGGCCAGCATATCTACACCGTATATACGTCCCCCACGGACCGGCATTCGGCACCATGTATCGCTATGGAAAGGGGTGGGGGTGAGCAGCGCTTATCCCCTCCGCCCTTCCCGCACACCGATGTGTGCCCACCATGCTATACGGTCATGGGCACACATGTGTGTGTCACTGACCCTTCAGCAAAATGTGAGTGGCAGGTCTGCAGCTACAAGTGTCACATGAAGAGGGGTGGGGGATGGACACAACTCTGGCAACTACACACCAGTCTCTGCTGCTGCCAAAATCTGATGCCAGGCTCCCTCCTCCCTGCAGCTCGACAACTAAAGGGAGAAGCCTGTAGCATGTAGCACATCTCCCCTGTACCTGCTGCTCTTCTGGTGACTGGTCCTCTTCTGCCTGGGAGACATCACGGCACACGCTGGGGGGCGGGGCCAGAATGGGGAGGAGGGAGGTGCCGTGCTGGCTGCCTGTGTAAGGAGACTGCAGCAGCCGGGCTGTTCTTGTCTCCTGGTCTCATAAAGGCTGGGCGTGGTTCTGCAGCTAGCGTGCCGGGACCAGGAGGCGGGACTCTGTCCAGTATCCGTGACAATGTGTGACATAACGTGACAATCTCTTAACCTCCCGGGGAGGCGGGACAGAGGTAGAAATCCGTGACTGTCCCGCTGATACCGGGACGGTTGGGAGGTATGACAAATGGTTTGCTGTCTCCCTGGTGCCAGGGTCCCGCATGTGGTGGAAAGGGTGGATAAATTACTGGAAGGGGTTGGGGATGACCCAGTTGTCGTGGTCCATGTTGCTACCAATGACAGAATAGATGGTAGGGGGAGGAGCCTGAAGGATAGTTTTAACCCCTTACCGGCATGTGACATAGTATTACGTCACATGCCGGGTCGCGGTGCATGGAGAGGGCTCGGCCCGTGATATTGCGCATATTGCAGCAAAGGCTTACCGGTAACACCCGTGATCGGTGCCAGCACCGATCGGGGTTGTTTTTCGGGCTGATGGCCAGCGGCTTCAAAAAGAGCGTCATCGGGGAGCGGCGATCCGTCACCATGGTAGCCTCGGGTCTCACGAAAACCCGAGGATACTTCGGGTTAACCCATGAATTACAATGTGCTATCAGCACATTGTAATGTATGAGAAATAAAATCCCCATATACTGGCATACTGTAGTATGGCAGTATATGAAAGCATCTTACAGACAACCTAGGGTTAATGTACCCTATGGAGTCTGAAATATAGTAACAGACAACCTAGGGTTAATGTACCCTATGGAGTCTGAAATATAGTAAGAATAAAAATTAAAAAAAAGTAAAAGTATAATAAAAAAACCCTAAAAACTCAAATCAGCCCCCTTTCCTTAGAACTGATACCTAGGGTTAATGTACCCTATGGAGTCTGAAATATAGTAAAAATAAAGGAAAAGTATAATAAAAAACCCTAAAAACTCAAATCAGCCCCCTTTCCTTAGAACTGATATAAATATAAATATACAGTAAAAATCATAAACACTTTAGGTATTGCCACGTCCGAAAATGCCCGATCTATTAAAATATGATAACGTTTTTTCACTGCGTTTAACCCCGTAACGGAAAATCGCACCCAAAGTAAAAAATGGCACTTTTTTGCCATTTAAAAAAAAAATTTAGAATTCTATAAAAAGTGATCAAAAGGTCGCACAGTCCTAAAAATGATAACATTGTAAACGTCACCAAAATCCACAAAAAACAACACCACCCACAGCTCTATACAGCAAAGTATAAAAAAGTTATTAGCGCCAGAAGATGGCAAATTCCCCACAAAAATTTTTGTACAGGAGGTTTTAATTTTTTTTAATTTATGAAAACATTATAAAACCTATATAAATTTGTTATCCCTGTAATCGTACCGACCCAAAGAATAAATTAGACATGTCATTTGGGGCGTACAGTGAAATCCGTAAAATCCAAGCCCACAAGAATACGGCACAAATGCAGTTTTTTTACCAATTTCACTGCATTTGGAATTTTTTTCCTGCTTCCCAGTACAAGGAATGGAATATTAAATACCCACATTTTGAAGTGCAATTTGTTACGCAGAAAATAAGCCGTCACACAGCTCTGTACATGGAAAAATAAAAAAGTTACAGATTTTTGAAGGTGGGGAGTGAAAAATGAAAATGCAAAAACGAAAAAGGGCTGTGGCGTTAAGGGGTTAAAGAATTAGGTTCAAAGCTTAAGGGAAGGACCTCCAAGGTATTATTCTCTGGAATTCTACCTGTGCCGTGTGCTACACAGAGCAGACAGCGGGAGCTCAGGGCTCAGATCCTGGTGTAGAGCAGAGGGATTTGGGTTCCTAGAGCATTGGGCTGACTTTTCATTGGGGTACAATCTGTTTTCCGCAGATAACTTGCACCTAAATGGAAGGGGGCTGCTGTGCTGGGGGAGAAGCCGAGTAGGTGGCGGAGTATTTAAATTATGATCCGGGGAGGAGGAAAACGAAGACACAAAAGGGTTAGACAGATCAGTGAGGGGACAGGTTATGTTGGTGGGTGGTGAAGTGGGCAGTGAATGAGGGAGTAAGGCAGTGGATAAGGAGATCCATAAATTACAAAACAATAGTGAGGATATATGTGGCAGTAAAATTACTATAAATCAGATAAATAACTGTGGAAAATTAAAGTGTACAGTCATGGCCATAACTTTTGAGAATGATACAAATGTTAAATTTTACAAAGTCTACTGCATCAGGTTTTATAACACCACCCACAGCTCCATACAGCAAAGTATAAAAAAGTTATTAGCGCCAGAAGATGGCAAATTCTCCACAAAAAGTTTTGTACAGGAGGTTTTAATTTTTTTTAATTTATGAAAACATTATAAAACCTATATCCCTGTAATCGTACCGACCCAAAGAATAAAGTAGACATGTCATTTGGGGCGTACAGTGAAATCCGTAAAATCCAAGCCCACAAGAATACGGCACAAATGCAGTTTTTTACCAATTTCACTGCATTTGGAATTTTTTTCCCGCTTCCCAGTACACGCCATGGGATATTAAATACCCACATTTTGAAGTGTAATTTGTTACGCAGAAAATAAGCCGTCACACAGCTCTGTACATGGAAAAATAAAAAAGTTACAGATTTTTGAAGGTGGGGAGTGAAAAATGAAAATGCAAAAATGAAAAAGGGCTGTGGCGTTAAGGGGTTAAAGAATTAGGTTCAAAGCTTAAGGGAAGGACCTCCAAGGTATTATTCTCCGGAATTCTACCTGTGCCATGTGCTACACAGAGCAGACAGCGGGAGCTCAGGGCTTAGATCCTAGTGTAGAGCAGAGGGATTTGGGTTCCTAGAGCACTGGGCTGACTTTTCATTGGGGTACAATCTGTTTTCTGCAGATAACTTGCACCTAAATGGAAGGGGGGCTGCTGTGCTGGGGGAGAAGCCGAGTAGGTGGCGGAGTATTTAAATTATGATCCGGGGAGGAGGAAAAGGAAGACACTGAAGGGGTAGACAAGACAGAGAGGGGGCAGGTTATGTTGGTGGGTGGTGATGTGGGCGGTGTATGGGGGCCTAAGGCAGTGGATAAGGAGATCCATACATTACAAAACAATAGTGAGGATATATGTGGCAGTAAAATTACTATAAATCAGATAAATAACTGTGGAAAATTAAAGTGTACAGTCATGGCCATAACTTTTGAGAATGATACAAATGTATATTTTTACAAAGTCTACTGCATCAGGTTTTATAATGGCAATTTGCATATACTCCAGAATGTTATAAAGAGTGATCAGCTTAACAGCAATTAATTGCAAAGTCAATATTTGCCTAGAAAATGAACTTTTTCCCCCCAAACACATTTCAACTTCATTGCAAGCCTGCCTTAAAAAGAGCAGCTAACATCGTTTCAGTGATTGCTCCATTAACAGGTGGGGGTGTTCATGAGGACAGGGATGGAGATCAATCTGTCATGATTAAGTAAGAATCACACCACTGGACACTTTAAAAGGAGGCTGGTGCTTGGCATCATTGTGTCTCCTGTTAACCATGGTTATCTCTAAAGAAACACTTTCAGTCATCATTGCACTGCACAAAACTGGCCTATGGCAGCTAGAAAGATTGCACCTCAGTCAACAATCTACCGCATCATCAAGGAATTCAAGGAGAGAGGTTCCATTGTTGCCAAAACGGTTCCAGGGCGCCCAAGAAGGACCAGCAAGCACCAGGACTGTCTCTTAGAAGTGTTTCAGCTTCTGGTTTGGGCTACCAGCAGTGCAGAGCTTGATCAGGAATGGCAGCAGGCAGGTATGGGTGCATCTGCACGCACTGTGATGCGGAGACTCTTGGATTAAGGCCTGGTGTCAAGGAGGGCGGCAAAGAAGCCACTTCTCTCCAGAAAAAACATCAGGGACAGACTGATATTCTGCAAAAGGTACAGGGAGTGGACTGCTGAGGACTGGGGTAAAGTCATTTTCTCTGAATCCCCTTTCCGATTGTTTGGAAAATCTGGAAGACAGCTTGTTCGGAGAAGACAAGGTGAGCGATACCACCAGTCTTGTCTCTGTAAAGCATCCTGCAACCATTCATGTATGGGGTTGCTTCTTAGCCATGATGGAGCACCTTGCCATAAAGCAAAGGTGATAACTAAATGGCTCAGGGAACAAAACAGAGATTTTGGGTCCATGGCCTGGAAACTCCCCAGATCTTAATCCCATTGAGAACTTGTGGACAAACAAAAAACAACAAATTGTGACAAAATGCAAGCATTGATTGGGCATGAATGGACTGTTATCAGTCAGGATTTGATAAAGAAGTTGATTGAGAGCTGCCAGGGAGAATTACAGAGGTCCTGAAGAAGAGGGGTCAACACTGCAAATACTGACTCGCTGCCAATAACTGTCCTTGAATTTTAAGAAGGCTATTTCGGAAATTCAGGGCTGCACCAAAGAATATAGATTGGGATCCAATACTGTCACATGATGATACTAATGTTAACCCCTTACCGCTGCGCACCGTAATAGTGCGGTGCACGTTGGGTGCGGGTACATGGAGAGGGCTATATGTACCCACTGTAGATTGAGCTAGATCCAGATTCAGTTGATATGAATGGCCTTGGAAAGAAACTAGATCTTTACAGTACTAGTCCTAGTTACAGGACATCTAGCAGTGTAAACCCAGTAAATTCTGTCCAGCTTGAGGTGCTTAGGTCGATTACACATGAACGTGTGCAGCCCTTATGTATGTGCTGTATGGTGGCACGATGCTACAGGCTGCACAGAGTGCAGTGGATGGGAGTTCCTACATTATATAGAAACATAATGCTGGGACATTCCTTCTGCCTGACGAACAACCGGAACTGTAATAGTTAATATAGGACCAGTGCGGCTGGCAGTGGGAACGCCCATGCATTATATTTCTATATAATGCAGAGACTCCTTTCCACGGCACTGTGTGCAGCACATATACATGGGCGTATATTCGTGTGCAGCTGGCCCAATTGCGATATTCCAAAATTGTTCTTAGAATAGGGCGGTGACAATAGGTCACTACAGGTCCACCAACGACTCGGGAGGCCGCAAATGCATAAATATCTCTCCTTGATGTTTTCCACATCCTCAAGTTTTCTATATATAAGGTTTGAATCTCTCTGCAGGTTTTGACCTCCTTTCATATGACTCCAAGACTGAAGTGGCATTATCTACTGTATCTGTTTCTCTAGTGCAAAGTTGCAATGCCCAATGTCTCTGATCTTCCCATTGGAACCTAAATGATTTCTGCACACATCTTAGCCAGCTCTTGTAAAAATGCTTGGATCTGGGGAAGAAGGCTGCTCAGCGCACATATACTGACTTAGCCTCTGCTCTCTTTCACAAAGACAGTAAGAGTGGCCACAAATACTAAGCTCTATCTAATAAACAGCTGACACGGTGGGTAAAGTATGGCTATATATGAGGCCCCAATAATACAGCAGCATACAAGATATGGAGGTGGAGAATGGAGGGCAGATGGTATTGAAGGACTTGACCTTATTGCGTGTAATATGTATATTTTAAAGGGGGCCCCATTCAGAAGTCTGCTATGGGGCCCTGTCTCTTCTAGTTACACCCCTGCCTCTCCTTAACACTTCTATGACCACCACTGACTCTATAGAATCGGCAGGCATGTGACCGCCTCGTCTAGAGGAGTTACCCAGAGTTGCTGGGTCTAATTAGACCCATTACAGCAATGATCAGCACCACCAGTCACAGGTGGTGCTTTTCCTCTGTAACCGAGGCTCTTTGGGTGATGCCACATGTCACATTTTTGGACCGTTTTAAAGCATGTATTTTTTTTTAATGTTTACCATGCGTTTGGCTGCTTTGAACCTGTTTATCTTCATTTCTAGAAGTGTTGGCAGCTGTGAAACCAGATTAAAACCAGCATGGTAAGCTTACAGAAACGCATGTGTTTTCAAAACAGACTGAAAACGCATACTATAAAATGGTCCAAAAATGTATAAGGCTGATGCCACACGTCACATGCCTCAGTTACAGGGGAAAACTTGTAAAAGAAAAAAAAAATGTATATGTCCCCTCTGAGGTCATAAAAGACCCCTGGAATTTTAAAGTAAAAAATATGAAAAAAAAAAAATATTCATAAAAAACACATTGAACCCCATTTCCCCCATATAATTAAAAAAAAAACCAAAACCCTGCTACACTACAATAACATCGCCATAGTCGCCCCCGACAATACAAATTATATATCAAAACAACCAAAACAAAATAGGGAATTGATAATGTTCATTTTGAATTAGTACAAATTGTCAAACTATAAAATTACAAAAACTTTTTCCACTTAAACCCCTTAAAGCTGCAGCCACTTTTCAGCTTCCTGACACGGACCATTTTTTCAAATCTGCCCTGTGTCACTATAAGTGGTTATAACTTGGGAACGCTTTAACGTATCCATGTGATTTTAAAATAGTTTTCTCGTGATTCAGGAAATATGGGGAAGTTCTGCTACCACTTATTGAGGACGCAGACTCGAAGGGCAGTATTTCAGATTCGATGTCTGAAGCAAATATCATCGTAAAGTATTCCAAAGAAAGATAAAGACAGCCTAGAAGTCGGGTCGTAAGACCCATTCTTTGTTAATACAGATGTTTAAATAATGCCAAAATATTGGCAAATAGGCTTAAAGGGGTAGTGGATACAATTTTCACCCAGATCAGAAAGGTGTTATTCCTGGCAGCAAGATGAATGATGTATTCACAGGTTATACTCAGCAATTGAGATGGGGGGAAGGGGGGCCCGCTCCATCCTGTCTTTGGGCGCAGTCAAGGCGTTTTTGACAGGGTGGAGTGGAGCTTTCTTGGTCGTCGTTATGGAAACTTTGGCTTTAGTTTGGCCTTTATTGGACGGATCAGGGCCTTATATAAAGCCCCAATAGCTAGGGTGGTGATCAACGGAATGAGTCGGACCAGTTTTCCCTGTCAAGGGGGACAATGCAGGGATGTCCCCTCCCCCCTACTTTACGCCCTTTATATTGAACCCCTGGCCGCCTACTGAGACAGGAGGGTTATCGGAGGAGGGAGTGGGGGTTGCCACAGATAAAATTGCCTATACGCAGACGACCAATTTTATCTTCAGGACACAATGGTCACGGTTCCAGAGTACTTTCCACCATTGAAGAATTTGGGAAATGGTCAGGGCTACAGTAAACAGGGGGAAGTCAACAGTTACTTCCCTTGACGGAGCGAAGGGAAGAAATGTCGAGGCAAAAAGTTCTTATGTGTTAATAGCGGCTTTAGGTATCTCGGTATCCAGGTAGCAAAGGAACTGGACTGGTTTGTAGAATTTAATCTGATTCCCCTATTGAAAGCCATTGGGGATACAATACACTGTTGGGATAGACTACCACTTTCCAGGGCAGACAGAATAGGCCTTATTAAGATGATTTTGCTGCCCCAAATTCTATTGTAATATCTGCCAGTCCAGTATGGGAGAGGAAGCTCGCTTCAAACTTATAGAAGCAATGTGAATGATTTGATTTGGGGGCGCAAAAGAGTGCGTATGAAGCTTAAAGGAAACCTACCACTTGAAGTGGCAGGTTTCAGAAGAAAACACCGAGCACCAGCTCAGCCTGAGCTGGTGCTCGGTGTTTTCTTCTGAAAAACTGCCACTTCAAGTGGTAGGTTTCCTTAACTAATTCTACCGCCCAATGGAGGAGGGGGGTTGTGGTATACTTATTTTTTGGATATTTATAGCCGCACAATGACAAGATGAGGAACTGGGAAAATAATCCGGCATTCAAAAAGTTGATGAAGTCTAAAAAAGGGAGAGGGGTCAATTTTGGAGCTTTGGAAAGTGGGGCACTAAACACTGGTAGTCAGGCACACTGGGAAATCTCTACACTCATGGGAAGGGTTTGGGTGCAGCTAAAAAGTTATTGAGGGTTACGGGTTTTTGGAGAGACACCGTTATGGGGGAATATTATATCCCAGAATTATTGGAGGTGCCTGACACTAGCTTTTGGGGAAAAAAGAGGGGTTAGGTAGTCACACAATTTTTTGAGGGGGGGGAGGTTTAAATCATTTGATTACTTTTATTAAGACTTATACCTCCGGCAAGGAGATTGCTTAAGCTATGGACGGTTATACATGCACTTGGAGTTGTAAGAAAAGAAAAGGTTTTGGACACTAAACACGGTGGTCACAGGGGTAAGTGAGGGAACAGAATAGAAGACAGATTTCTAAGATATACAAAACACAATTGAGAGGGATGGCACAAATCACAGGTAAATGGGAGGAAGTATTAGTAACAGAGGAAAATGACCCCATCTCAGGAACAAAATATAGAAAAATATTAGGAATTGTCTTTAGGATGGAATCATAGACTGATTCAATTTAATATTCTACATATGTATATATGTCTCCCGCTTCTATATAAATGAAGCTTAAAAGCAGAGGGAAGTGTTTGGGATGCGGAGTGGATGGAGCAGATTGTGTCACGTCATATGGTTCTGCCCTATTATTGGAAAGTTTTGGGAATGAAATATGCGCCTCCTATGTCTCAAATTTGATTGGTACAGAATTTACCCCCACGATTAGGTGGTCATTTTGGGGGACACGGAGGGTATCGGCCTGAACCAAGGAAATCAACAGTTGGTAAATAGAACCTTGCATTTAGGAAGAGTGTGTATTGCTAGAAACTGGGGGAATGCTGAGGTGGTTTCCATAGTTGTTTGGAAAAATATGGTCAATAAGATTAACCCCTACGGGACTCAGCCTCTTTTGGCCTTAAGGACACAGCCCCATTTTTCAAATCTGGCCTGTGTCACTATAAGTGTTTATAGCTTTCGAACGCTAGAGATATCCAGGGATTTTGAGATTGTTTTCTCGTGACACATGTACTTCAAATAGTTAAATTTGGATGAAACTTTTGCGTTTAGTTATGAAAAAAAACTAAATTGGCAAAAATGTGGAAAAAATCTTTAATTCAAAGTTTAAATTCCCTACTTTTGATGCAGATAGTCATAGCACCCAAATAATTCCTAACTTAATTTACCAAGTGTCTGCTTAGTTGGCATGTTTTTTAAGATTCCATATATTTTACTAGATGTTTGAGGCTCAGAATTTGGGTGCCATTTTTAAATTTTTGGAAAAAATCACCAAAACTAATATTAGATGGCCTGCTCAACTTTAATTTACTGTGAGAGGCCTAAATAATAGTGGGACTCGTAAATACCCCATTGTGGAAACACACACCTCAACGTATGAAAAAACACTTTTAGAAGTTCGTTTAACCCTTAGGTGTTTATAGGGGTTTAAAACAAATGGAGGTGTGGTCTACAAATTGTAATATTTTTGACAATACAATTCATTTTGGGTGGAAAATTAAACATTTGTATGGATTAAAATGAAAAAAGGCTCACCAAAGTTTGATACCCAATTTCTACCGATACCCATATGTGGTGGTTAACTGTGCTGTATGGGCGCACGGCGGGCCTAGTAGGAAGGGAAGGAGGTGCCATGCAAATCAGATTTGCTGTCACATTGTACAAGGCTATATTTTTTGTTTTTTTATGTGGACCTATAGGGGCTTATTTCTTTTGCCACAGAGATGCACTTTTCAGGTACATAATTTTGGGGCATCTATAGCTAATTGGTGAGATTTATTAACTCTTGTTGGTGGAGAAATGAAAATCATCAATTTTAGGAACTTTTTATTTATTTATTTGCCGTTTACCGTACCGAAAAATAGATATTATTTTTATTCTATGGTTTCCCACGATTACGAAAATACCTTATTTATATAGGTTGTTTAAAAAACATTTCCCATTTTACTGAATAAGAAGTAATTAGGCAAAAATGTAAATTTTAGCATCACTGACTTTCATATGCAGAATTTTTTTATTTTCAGCTACAAATGATTAGGTTTTTTTTTTTGCAGATATTTGTTTTTTTAGTGGTCTTATTTTAGAGTGCGTAACTTTTTTTAAATCACTTTTAGAGCATTTTTAAAGGGTATTATTAAAAAAATCATCTTTTTTTCGGAGAGTTTTTTACGGGGTTCACTTTGCGGGTCCAATAATGATTCTGTTTATTATGCAGATGGTCACGGATAGTAGAGATACCAAATATGTGGGGGTTTTGTGATTATTCAATTTACTATATAAAAACTAATTTGGAGAAAATTTTGTTCATTTATAGCATCACCATCTTTTCAATGCATAATTGTTTATTTTTCGGCTGACAAATCTGGTGGGGCTTAATTTTTTGCGAGAGTAGTTGTTCTTTTAGTGGTCTTATTTAGAAGGGGAGTAACATTTTTTAAAAAGGTATTAATTAAAAATTATCTTTTTTTCGGAACGTTTTTGGCGTTTTTTTTTACCCCCCCGTGTTACCGTGCAGGTCAGTAACGATTTGTTTTATTTATAGATTGTTTACGGCGAGTTTTTTGTGTGTTGTGTTTTAATAGTTTATTAACCCCTTCAATATCCGCCACGGAGCGCAGTGACTAGCGCTCAGTGGCCGATAATCACGCCACGGCGCTTATGCCGGCTCGGCTCTGGATCAGAGCCGAACCGCATGGGAAACACGGGGTGCGGCTGTAAACTAATAGCCGGCACCCAGTGTAAACCCGCGGTCGGGTCGGCTCCGATCGAGGGTGTGTGTAACCCGTTAAATGCCGCGGTCAGCACGACCGCGGATTAACATGTCTCTGGGGTGTCTTTCCCACGATCAGCCCCCCGAAACCGTTTTCGGGGGGCACCGATGCTGTATTGAAGTGCTGGGGTCGATCTGGTCCCGAGCACTGCTGCGCACTGCCAGTAAGATGGCGTCTGTGAGTCATCTTATGGCATAGTGCCAGCCTATGCAAGTGCATAGGCTAACACTGATAATACCCGCAATACATGATTATTGCAGAGTATTATCATGAACAAGCAATCAGATGATTTGCTTGGTCATTTCCCATGTGGAAAAGTGAAAAAGTAAAAAGAAAAATGTTATTCAATAAAAAATAAAGTAATAAATCAATAAAATGCCCAAAGCCCACATAAATCTATAAAGAGAATATAACCCCAAAAAAGTCTAAATCATAACAAAAACCCCACATATATAGGATCACCGCGTCGTACGTAACAAACCCGTAGATACAAAGTAAATTGAACCCCACGATAAACGCGTAAAAAAAAACTGCTATAAACCTTCCAAAAATTATGATTTTAGCTTATCAATCCCACAAAAAAGCTCTAAAATGTGATCAAAAAACCATGTGTACTCGACATGATACTGGTGCAAAGTACAACTGTCCCGCAAAAAAAAAGCCATCAACCAGCTCCATAGCCAAAAAGTAACAAGTTATGCACTGGAAGACGGCAATACAAAGTGATGATTTTTCCCCACATTAGGGTTTTGTTTGACAAATTTAGTAAACCTAAGAAATATATTCAAGGTGGTACACCGTAATCGTATGACCCATAGAATAAAGATAACAGGTTATTAGTCTATACGGTGAACACCAAAAAAAAAAAAAAAAAAAAAAAAAAAAAAAGTAAAAATCCATACGAAATGATGCTTTTTACCCTGCCCTCAAAAAAAGTTCCTAAATTTCAAACAATAGGTGATACTAACCCAAAATGGTAACAATGGAAAAGCATCTCATCGCGCAAAAAAAATGGCATCAATGGCCCAAATAACGAAATTGTGAATTAGATTACTCACCGGTAATTCTATTCCGTTAGTCCACCATGACGGCCCAACCTGGAGGATGCCCCTTGACCTCGCGGGACAGGAAAGAAGAGGTTAAATGCTCCCCCCCCTTGCATCCTCCCGCCATGATTACAAAGAACCATGCTGAGGAAGATACACCAGATTTATAGTATGTGCTCCACATACAAAGGAAAAAGTATCTGAATAATAATACAAAGAACGGAAAAATCCAGCTGGGAGGGAATATATAGGCCGTCATGTGGACTAACGGAAATAGAATACCGGTAAGTAATCTATACAATTTCCGCTCTGTCCACCCATGACGGCCAACCTGGAGACTTACAAAATAGTAATGTTTTTTAGGAGGGGAACAGCTTTGTAAACACCTTGCGTCCAAAAGATTTAGGTTTTTGACAGTGCAAGTCCAGCATAATCTTGGAGAATGTAGTGGATAAGACCACGTGCAGCTCTGCAAATCTGATTAGTGACGCTCCTCTTCTTTCCGCCCAAGAGTGGACATAGCCTGGTCGAGTGAGCCGGATTCCTGCTGGTATGGCTTTCTGAAGGTCGAACCCAGCAATTGCCAGTCTCAGCCATCTTGCAATAGTCGCCTCGACGCCTTTACCCTATTTTCCTGAAATGGATGAAAGGTTTGAAAAGTTTAGAGTCATTACGCCAGGCCTCTGTAATCTGTAGGTATTTTAGGACGAACGATCTTAATCCCAAAGAACTCCATTCCGTTCTCTGCCGAAGAAGGTCTCACAGAAGGAGGGTAGGAAATTCCTGATCTATGAAACGTCAGGAGACACCACCTTGGGAACAAAATGGATTCCAACCATCAAAACAATTATATATCTAGAATTTTCATGTAGGGTTCCCTAATCGATATAGCCGTGAAGTTCATAACCTTCTAGCAGAAGTGATGGCTATCAGGAAAAACTGTCTTAAGTGTCAGTTTTTAACACTGGAGGAATCAAAGCGTTCAAAGTGTTCCTTCTTAGGCATTTCAAAACTAGAGTTAGTCCCTGCTGGATGATTTTTTAACAGTCTGAGGCTTTAACCTAGAGCAGCTTTAATAAATCTTTTGACCACTGTGCTCGATGAGAGGCTGGTCGAGAAGAAGGCACTAAGCGCCGAACCTGGACCTCAGGTGCTGGTAGAACAAACCCAACTGTCAAACCCTTTTGAAGAAATTCAAGCCTGCAAAATATTAAGTTAGCTGGGAAGGTGGAATGTACTTACAGAAGGAACAGAACTCTTCCATATCTTATGATAGATGGCAAAGGTGACTGGTTTTCTACTTGCCTTCAGAGGTCTGATGACTTCAGATGAGAGTCCTGAGAGCTTAAGAAGCTGGATTCAGGATCCAGGCAGACAGCTGTAATTTCCCTGGGTTTGTGATGATGGTATTGGACCCGATGTAGTAGGTCCTCTGATAGCGGAGAATGACTGGATTCTCTGGTGACATCTTCTTCAAGAGTGGGTACCATTTCTTCGGCCAGTTCGGGCAGATGAAGATGGCGTCTGGTATTTTCGAAATATTTCCTCAGGACCCTGGCGATCGGGGAATTGGGGGGAAGGCGTAGACTAGTGGAATGTCCCAGGAGTGAGAGAAGGCGTCAGCCGTTCCCTGGTTCCCCTTTTTCAGAGGAAAAATAATGCAGGGATTTGGTATTCTCCCTTGTTGCGAACAAGTCCACTAGAGGATAACCCCAAAAGATGTTACCCCTGGAAGATTCTCCTCTGAGGCTCCACCGTTTGTAGGATCTTTCTTCTGCTTAGAAAGTTGCCCTTGAATTCTCCGTGCCCTTTAGATGAGTGGCAGATATTGACAGAGTGTGTTTGTTCTGCCCACAAAAATATTTTCCGAGCTAGGGTAATCAGGAGAGGAGACTGGTTCCTCCTGTCTTTTATGTAGCGAGACGTAGTGTATTGTCTGATAGATTAGGAGGTGGTGTGTGGTGGGCAAGAAGAGGAGTGTTCCGCGTGAGTGCTTCCCATACTGCTTGCAACCTCGGAAATTTGAGGACCTTCTTGTAATCTCCTCTGTCCAGGTACCCCCTGGAAAATTGCTGAGGATCACTGCCCCCAGCCCTCTGGCTCGGCTGTCTGGATTGGGATTGTAAGGGCTGTTTGACAAGAGATCTTGTCCTCAGATTTCCGTCTTCCAACACCATAGCGGTCCTCCTCTGACGGCGGGGATGGGATATTTCTGTCCAGATCTCCTTTTTTCGGTCCAGGATCTTAAGACTCACCTGGAGATTTGGAATGGGCCGACACCAGGCTACCGAGGAGATGCAGGCTGTTAGAGAGCCCAGAATCTTCATAGTTCTCTGATAGAGATCAAGACTTCTCCTGAACCTTGTTATCAGATCTTGATGGTGTGGTCTCCCTTGTCCTGTGGAAGAGGAACGACATTTGGTAACACTGAGTTCAGGTTTACACCCAGGACTTTCTCACAGTAGCTGGGAAAGTTCTGACTTCTGGTAGTTACATCCATCCAGTCTTTTTAAGGTTTCTAGGGTGAGATCTCTGGAGAAGAGTAAGTCCCCCTGTCTTGGCCAACAATAAGCAGGTCGTCTAGGTACGGAGATCAGTACGTCCTGTAGTCTGAGAGACGCCCCACCTCTGCATCACCTTTGTAAAGGTCCTTGGTGCAGATGATATTCCGAAGGGAGTGCACAGAATTGAAAGTGTAGTGTAGCAACCTCTGGAGATATAGACGAAAACCTTAAAACCTTGTTGAGAAATGGTGTAAGGGAGTGATAATATGCTCCTTTAGTCTATAGTGCACATTAATGCATCTTGGTGAATAATTGTGTGGCTGATTTACGAATCCTCTGAATTCCGGTAGACGATAAAATCGTTGAGACCTCTCAGGTTGATGATTAGTCGGTTTGTGCCGTTCGGTTTCTTTCCAAAAAAAGAAGAAGAGTAAAAACCGGAGTTCTCTTGATCTGTGGAACAGGTATAATCACTCAGAAGACAAAAAGAAGAGCACTTCTTGCCATATTAATCTGTGGGTGCAAGTGACATGGAAGGTGAAGTGGCAGCATTCGTAGGGGACAGTCTGAGGAAATCGATGTTGTAACCATGCAGTATATATCTAAACCAGGATTTGAAGTGACCTTTGTCCATTCTCTCTGAATCTAGCAAACTTCCCCCTAATATGGCATCATTGTTTTGTTTCTATAGGGTCTGTTGGGGTGGAGAACAGAAACCCTCTCCCTTTACTCCTTTCGGGTAGCTCCAGCGTCCCCTTTCCTTTATCCTTGTAGGAATCCTTTTGAAGCTCGAAAGGGCTGCTTCTGGGTAGCGATCTCTCAGGAAACCTTTTCTTATTGATGCTCTCTCAAGTATAGCATACAATCTGGGCCAAAACCAAACTCCCCTGAGAAGGGAAGACTGCACAGTTTTGCCTTGGATCGATGTCCCCGTTCCACTGTTTAGCGCACAGCGCCCGTCGGGTAGAGTTAGTAAGTGCTCCCTCCTTTGAAGCGAAACGAATTCCTCGGAAGCAGAATCTGCGAGGAAGGCTGTTGCAGATTTCAGCAAAGGAAAGTTTCCAAGATGTTGATCTCGGAGTCCCTTCCTTGATGTGGGATTCCAACTCATTCAGCACAGTACAGCAAGTTACTTGCGACTGAGGTGGAAGCCAAGTTAGTTTTCAGAACTGAGCATGGAGGTCTCCCAGGCCTTCTCAACAGGGAGTCAGACTTCTGTCCATAGGGTTCCTTTAATTGGGCGCGTCCTCAAAGGGAAGGTCAGTCTTCTTTAATATTTTGTAACTTGCACATCCATCTTTGGACAAGTGTCCCATACTTTAGACTCCTCGGGCTCAAAAACAAGTTCTCTTTTTAAAGTTTTTGGACACGATAACCCTTTTTTCTGCTATTGCCACTCCTCAGAAACAGCTCCTTAAAGTGTCATTCAGGGGAAAACACCCTCTGGCGTTTTGCCTTCAATCCCCCAATAGTCTCTCCTCCTTAGATTAGGGGGGAAAGAATTCCTCGCTTTCCAAGGTCTGTCTAATTGCTTTTAAGAGACCATCGAGTTCCTCAAACTGAAACAGATGAAGTGAATCTTCTGTTTTTGTGAGTCCGTAGGATCATCATCTTCTACGTATGAGCATGAGGGAGATTCAGAATCATCCCCCCCTCTAGTATAGAAGAATCCGGCTCCATCTAGCTTTCTTACTCGGTGGAGGCCTGGACGTAGCCAGCGGCCCTGAAAGAGCTTATTTTTCTCCTCGATAAACCCCTTAATTCATCTAAGAAGGATGTTTTCCTCTCTTCATAAAATTGTCGATGCAAGGACTGCAAATCGGTTTTGTATGAGTCGGACATAGAGTGGGCACACAGTTTGCACTTTCTAAGCCGGGCGTTTCTCGGTTTTTCAGACTGTCGTCTTTATCCACTTTGATCCTCCTTGGCCTTCGTTTAGACCCTTGCGTTCTCTACTGCGAAAGGGCAACGGGGGATATAAAGACACTATTTTTACCACGGTAAAAAAACCCAACCTGCAAAAAAATCCAATACAGAAAGAAAAACGGAGGATGAGGAGGGTGGTCGCCTACCGTAAGCAATCATAGAGCCGTTGGCTCACAGCCGAACCGTAACACGATCTAACCCCAACAGATGTGTGCCTGACATAATCTGTATGTGGCACATATCGACGCAGGAGTATGAAAGGGCTCACACAGGGAGTGTCTCATAAAGCTAGAGTGTTGATAGCTATGTTGCAGCAAACACTCCACCAGTAGACCACCCGATATATGGTTGCAACTGATAGCAGGTGTTAACCTTTTATTGCATCTGTTTCCAATCATCAGTTTCCATGAGCCCGAGTCTGTTATACGACCCGAGTCGCAATCCATGCGCGTATGTGCTTACCAGACTCCACTGCATACAGCGCGGCACGTGCGGACATCCATAGGAGGGGAGCGGAAGACAGAGAGGAGCGAATTGGCTCGTTTCGTAAGATAGGAGCCATGGGAGCATGGGGCAGCGCCAGGTGACTATGGAGTGTATTTTTTTTTATAGACATGTGTATAAGTTGAGATGAGGTTTTTCAGCACATTTTTATGATGAAAAACTGGCTGTATACACGAGTATATGCGTAAAAATTTAGGATCTCCTGTGATGTACCTACTCTAAAGATAAGGAGAAAGTTCATTTGGGGTGCCATAGAAAGCATAAAAACAAATCCCACAAGAAGATGGCGCAGAAGCATTTTTTTTCACCCAAATCACTGCAATATTACACTAAGCCTACATACAATCTTCGGTTGCCATAGAGATGCATGGTGCACTGCACCGTAACACGGGAGAGATTGGACGTGTCCGGATGGACTGTTGCCGCACTCTTTTGCCGCCCTATGGGGGACGTAACGTACCGCTCCAAGCTTGAGACCCTATGGTCGTGTGAATACAGCCTAAGAAGTACAATTGTTAGAAAGAAAGCAAGGATTGAAAAATGGAGGGTGGGAAATGAAAAATGGAAAGCTAAATAAAAAAAAACGAGCCTAGTGTTGGGTGGGTAACATAGATGTAGACTCTATCACACACAGGGGGCTTTATTACTGATGAAGTTCATGAAAGATCTGGATACATCAGGTCTCGGCGCAGTGTACAATTCTATGCTATGCCACTGACGAATTGCTCTGGAACCTGCAAACTTGCAAGAAGGTTTGCAGGCTATAGACAAGGGCACAGGAACGCCCCACGCACCCCCTCTGTCGCATGGCACCCCCTTCCTACTGCCATTCGGAGTATAGATGACATGAAGGGGAAATAAATCGCAATGCTGTACGTGTTCTTATAAATCCCCTCTGCTATCCTGTTAGGCTGCTGTCACACGCTAGTGTTGATTAGGTAGAAAAAAATGAAGTTGCTGGAGGGCGGCCACAAGCCGATCACCTATGCGTTTCAAATGGGCAATGCATGTGATCAGTGACAAGCACCTGTGTCTTGTATTGTCTAAATGCAAGACACCGGTGCTGGTTACTAATCGATGCATTTCCAGAAGTGCATATGCGATCAGCTGTGGTCCACCAGTTTTCTAAACTAAATCAACTCGCTAAATGTGTGACAGCAGCTTAGGCCAGTTCCTCACTTGGAGTGTGATGCGATGAACTCGCATCACACCACAACGCATGCTGCCCAGGTCTCGCCGACCTGAACGTATGGAACACAGGGAGTGAACTCAGCATGTCAGCTCAGTCCGTTTGCAGCATTTGGGCAGGGAGATCCCGGCAGCATGCGGTGAGTGTGATGCGAGTTCATCGCATCACACTCGGCAAGTGTGGAACCGGCCTAAGGCTGCTGTGACATGCACGTTGGGGGACGTACATATGGCAGCATATCTACACTGTATATAAGTCCCCCACGGACCGGCATCGCACATGTATCGCTATGGAAAGGGTGGGGGTGAGCAACGCTTATCCCCTCCGCCCTTCCGCACACCGATGTGTGCCCACCATGCTTACGGTCAGGGCACACATGTGTGTGTCACTGACCTAGCAAAATGTGAGTGGCAGGTCTGCAGCTACACAGGTCACATGAGAGGGGTGGGGATGGGACACAACTCTGGCAACTACACACCAGTCTCTGCTGCTGACCAAAATCTGATGCCAGGCCCTCCTCCCTGCAGCTCGGACAACTAAAGGGAAGAAGCTGTAGCATGTAGCACATCTCCCCTTACCTGCTGCTCTTCTGGTGATGGTCCTCTTTGCCTGGGAGACTAACATGGCCGCGGGGGCGGGCGGGAACGGGCTGGGCCAGAATGGGGAGGAGGGAGGTGCCGTGTGGCTGCCTGTGGTAGGGAGACTGCAGAAGCGGGCTGTTCTTGTCTCCTGGTCTCATAAAGGTGGGCGTGGTTCGCAGCAGCGTTGCCGGGACCAGGCGGCGGACTCTGTCCAGTATACGTGACAAGTGTGAATATAACGTGACAATACTTTAACCCCAGGTGAGGCAGGACAGAGGTAGATAGAAATCCGTACTGTCCCAGTGATACCGGGACGGTTGGATGTAGACCAAATGGTTGCTGTCTCCTGGTGCAGGCGTCCGCATGTGGTGGAAAGGGTGGGATAAATACGGAAGGGGTGGGATTGACCAGTGTACGTGGTCCATGTTGCTACCAAAATGACAGAATCAGATGGTAGGGGGAGGAGCCTGAAGGATCGTTTGTAAACCCTTCAAGGATGTGACATAGTATTGTAACATGCGGGTCGCGGGCATGGAGAGGGCTGCGCCCGTGATATTGCGCATATTGCAGCAAAGCTTACAGGTAACACGTTTGGGGGGGGCCGCGAATCGTGTGGGGACAGGCAACCGATCGGGGTTGTTTTCGGGACTGATGGCCAGCGGTTCAAAAGAGCGTCATAGGGGGAGCGGCGGACTCCGTCACCATGGTATAGCTGGGTTCACGAAAACCGAAGGAGTACTCGGGTTAACTGCATGAATCTACAATGTGTATCAGCACTGTAATGGATGAGAAATAAAAGCCCCATGATACTGGCATATGTAGTATGCGCAGTATATGAAAGCATCTTACAGCAACAACTAGGGTTAATGTACCTATGGAGTCTGAAACTAGTAAGAATAAAAATTAAAAAAAAGAAAAGTATAATAAAAAAAACTCCTAAAAACTCAAATCAGCCCCTCCTTTCCTTAGAACTGATATAATATTACAGCAAAACTACATAAAACATGTAGGTATTTGCCACGTCCGAAAAGTTCTTTTCAAGCGTTAACCCGTAACGGAAAAATCGCACCCAAAGTAAAAAAATGCACTTTTTGCGCATTTAAAAAAAAAAAAAAATTTATAAAAAGTGATCAAAGGGTTTGCACAGACCTAACAATGATAACATTGTAACGTCACCAAAAATCCGCCTCCAAAAAAAACAACCACCACCCACAGCTCCCACAGCAAACGTAAAAAAGTTATAGGCCAGAAGATGGCAAATCTCCACCAAAAATTTTGTACAAGGGTTTGTAATTTTTTTATCATTTATGAAACATACTTACAACCTATTATCCTGTAATATAGTACCGACCCCAAAGACATAAAGTAGGACATTGTCTCTTGGGCGTAAGTGAAATCAGTAAAAATCCACAGCCCACAAGAAACGGCACCAAATGCAGTCTTTTTTATCCAATTTCACTGCTCATTGGAATTTTTTCCCGCTTTCCAGCTACAGCGCATGGGATATTAATACCCACATTTGAAGTGTAATGTTTTTGTTACGCAGGAAAGACAGAAAAATACGCCGTCACCACAGCTCTGTTACATGGGAAAAATAAAAAAGTTACAGATTCTTGAAAGGTGGGGAGCTGGAGAAAATGAAAAAGACAAAACAAAATGAAAAGGGCTGTGGCAGTTAAGGGGTAAAGAATAGGTTCAAAGCTAAGGGAAGGACACTCCAAGGTATTATTCTCGGAATCTACTATGTTGCTGTGCTACACAGAGAGACACAGCGGGTGAGCTCAGGCTGTAGATCCTAGGGTAGAGCAGAGGGATTTGGGGTCCTAGAGCACTGGGTCTGACATTTTCATTGGGGTACAATCTGTTTTCTGAAGATGAAACTTGCACCTAAATGGAAGGGGGGTGCTGTGTGGGGGAGAAGCCGAGTAGGGGCGGAGTATTTAAAATATGACCGGGGGGGGGTTATGGGGTAGGAAAAGGAAGACATGAAGGGTTAGACAGACAGAGAGGGGGACAGGTTTATGTTGGTGGTGGTGAGTGGGGCGTGTTATGGGGCCTAAGGCAGTGGATAAGGAATCCATTACAGTACAAAACAAAGATGAGGATATATGTGGCAGTGAAAATTACTAAAATCAGACTAAATAACTGTGGAAATTAAGTTGTACAGAGTATGGCCATAAACTTTTGAGAATGATACAACAGTTAAATTTTACAAAGTCTACTGCATAAGGTTTATAATGGCAATTTGCATATACTCCGAAGGTTTATAAAGCGTGATCAGTCTTAACAGCAATTAATTGCAAAGTCAATATTTGCCTAGAAATGAAAACTTTTTCCCCAAACACATTTCAACTTCATTGCAAGACTGCCTTAAAAGAAGCAGCTAACATCGTTTTCAGTGATTGCCGATCATTAACAGGTGGGGGTGTATGAGGACAGGGACTGGATCAATTTTTTTTCCCCCTGTCATGACTAAGTAAGAATCACACCAGCGGACATTAAAAGAGAGGCTGGTGCTTGGCATCATGTGTCTCCTGTTAACCATGGTTATCTCAAAGAAACACTTTCAGTCATCATTGCACTGCACAAAAATGGCCTATGGCAGCTAGAAGATTGCCACTCAGTACAACAATGCTACCGCATCTCAAGGAATTCAGGAGAGACGGTTCCATTGTGCCAAAACGGTTCCAGTGCGCCCAAGAAGGACAGCAAGACCCCAGGGACGCCTTTTAGAAGTGTTTCAGGTTCTGGTTTGGGCTTACGCATGCGATTGATGAAGGAGCAGAAGTGTTGTGACGCTGCATTGTGATTTCTATGTGCAATTTGGCTTTGTTAGGTGCTTGTTTGTTTCTGCATCTGCACGCACTGTTGATGCGGAGGACTCTGGATTAAGGCCTGGGTGGTCAAAAGGAGGGCAGGCAAGAAGCCCACTCTTCCAGAAAAAACATCAGGGACAGACTGAATATTCTGCAAAAGGTACAGCGAGGGCTGCTGACGGACTGGGGATAAAGTCATTTCATCTGAATCCCTTTCACGATGTGTTTGGAAAATCTGGAAGACAGCTTGTTACGGAGAAGGACAAGGTGAGCGATACCACAGTCTTGTTCTCTGTAAAGAATCCGTGCAACCATTATGTGTGGGGTTGACTTCTTAGCCTGATGGAGTGACCTTGCCATAAGCAAAGCGTGATAACTAAATGGCTCAGGGAACAAAACAGAGATTTTGGGCAGGCCTGGAAACTCCCAGATCTTAATCCCATGAGAACTTTGTGGAGAAACCCCCCAAAAAACAATGGAACAAAATGCAAGCATTGATTGTGCTGAATGGACTGTTATCAGGGTCAGGATTGTGATAAGAAGTTGATTGAGAGTGCAGGGGAATTCAGAGGTCTGAAGAAGAGGGGTTCACAATCAATTGATACGGACTCGCTGCCAAATAACTGTTCCTTTTTTTAATTTTAAGAAGGATATTTCGGAAATCAGGCTTGCACCAAAGAATATAGATTGGGATCCAATACTGTCACATGATGATAATAATGTTAACCCCTTACCGATGCACCGTAATAGTAGGGTGCAACGTTGGCGGCGTGGGTTACATGGAGAGGGCTTATATGTACCACGGGAGATGAGCTAGATCCAGATTAGTTGAATGAAATGGCCTTGAGAAAGAACTAGATACTTTACAGTACTAGTCTAGGTAAAGGATCTAGCAGTGGTAACCCAGTAAATTTGTCCAGCTTGAGGTGACTTAGGTCGATACACTGAACGTGTGTGAAGCCCTAGGTTGTGCTGTATGGTGGAACATTGCTACAGCTGCACAGAGTGCAGCTGGATGGGACGTTCCGAAAATTATATAGGAAACAATATGCTGGGAATTCCTTCTGGCGTCCCGAACACCGGACAACTGTAATACGTTATATATCGGACCAGTGCGAACTGGCAGTGGACGCGATCTATTCAAGAGGCTCTCACAGCACGTGGGGGCCAATATATGTATATTCTCAATGGCCATTGGAGATCAATGTCTCGAAGACGGCAACTACGGTCAGACGACTGGAGCAGCATAATATATACATGCGTTATATGTAGGATATCCTGCCCAATTGCCCGATATTGACCAATCTAGCTTTCTAGAACTAGGGCCGGACAATACAAGCTTTCCCCCGACTGAGCAGTGTCCACGTCGTTACTACTGTGTCGAGCCGCTTAACCATGTCGATGAAATGCAGATCTCGTTACACTTAGAATGAATTTCCACATCCTCACAGTTTTTCTATATATAAGGTTTGAATCTCTCTGCAGGTTTTTGACCTCCTTTCAGATGACTCCAAGATGAAGTGGCAATTATCTACTGATATCTGTTCTGAGTGCAAAGTTTTGCAATGTACCAATGTCTTGATCTTCCCGTTGGACACTAAATGGTCTGCACACCATCTTAGCCAGCTTGTAAAATGTGGATCTGGGAAGAAGGTGACTCAGCGCACTATATGACTTCGCCTTTGCTCTCTTTCACACAGAACGTAAGAGTGGCCACAAATACAAGCTCTATCTAATAACAGCTGAACGGTGGGAAGTATGTGCTGATATAAGACGGCCCCAATAATACAGCAGCATACACAGATATGGAGTGGAAGAAGGAGGGCACGATGGTATGAGAAGGATGACCTTATTGCGTGAAAGTATGTAATTTAAAGGGGCGCCCATTCAGAAGTCTTATGGGGCACTGTGCTCTCTAGTTACACCCCTTGCCTTCCTTTAACACTTCTATGACCACCACTGACTCTATCGAATCAGCAGGGCATGTGACGCCTCTGTCTAGAGGAGGTACCCAGATTGCTGGGCTATTAGACCATTACAGCAATGATCAGCACCCCAGTCACAGGTGGTGTTTTCCTCTGTAAACGAGGCTCTTGGGGTGTGCCACATGCACATTTTTTGGACTTTTAATAAGCATGTATTTTTTTTTTAATGTTTACCATGCGTTTGGTGCTTGAAATTCGGTTGATCTTCATTTCTAGAAGTGTTGCAGCTGTGAAAACCAGATTAAAACCAGCATGTAAGTTACAGAAAGCATGTGTTTTCAAAACGACTGAAAACGATACTAAAATGGTCCAAAAATGTAATAAGGTGATTGGCCAGCACAGTCACCATGCCTCGTACAGGGGAAGGAAACTGTAAAATGAAAAAAAAAAAAAAATGGTAATGTCCCCTCTGAGGTCATAAAAGACCCCTGGGGAATTTTTAAAGTAAAAAAATATGAAAAAAAAAAAAATATCATAAAAACACATTTGCAAACCCAATTTTCCCCCATATAATTAAAAAAAAAAAAACAAAACCCTGCTAACACTACAATAACCATCGCCAAGTCGCCCCGACAAGTACAAATTATATATCAAAACAACCAAAACAAAAGAGGGAATTGATAACTGTTCATTTTGATTAGGTACAAAATGTCAAACTATAAAATACACAACAACTTTTTCCATTTAAAGCCACTTAACAGCTGAAGCCACTATTTCACCTTCCTGACACGCACATTTTTCAAAATCTGCCCTGGGTCACTATAAAGTGGTTATACTTGGTAAACGCTTTAACGATCATGTGATTTTAAAAACAGTTTCCGTTGATTAGGAATATGGCGGAAGTTCTGCTACCACTTATTGAGGACGCGACTGAAGGGCAGGTAGTATTGCAGATTCGATTTGTCTGAGCAGAATAGTTAGATAATTTCCCCAAGAAAGATAAGACAGCCTAGGGGGGGGGGGGGGGTGGGGGGTGTGTGTGGGGGGGGTGGGGGGGGGGGTGGGGGGTTGGGGGGGGTGGGGGGGGGAGGGGGGGGGCGGGGGTGGGGGGGGGGGGGGGTGTTGGGTGGGGGGGGGGGGGGGGTGGGGGGGCGGGGGGGGGGGGGGGATGGGGGGGGGGGGGGGGGGCGGTGGCGGGGGTGGGAGCGCGGGCCAACCAAAAACAACAATAATACAATAGAAAGCGAACCATTTTAGGAACCCCGCAATAATAAAACAAAACCAAAAAGAAAGAAAAAAAAAAAAAAAAAAAGGGTGGGGATGGGGGGGGGGCGGTCGGTTTTTTTTTTGTTTTTTTTTTTTTTGGTTTTTTTTTGTTTAGGGGGGCGGGGGGGGGTCGGGGCGGGGGGGGGGGGGTGGGGGGGGGGGGGGGGGGGGGGGGGGGGGGGGAGGGGGGGGGGGGGGGGGGGGGGGGGGGGGGGGTGGGGGGTGGGGGGGGGGGCGGGGGGGGAGGGGGGGGGGGGGGGGGGGGGGGGGGGGGGGGGCGGGGGGGGGGGGGGGGGGGGGGGGGGAGGGGGGGGGGGGGTGAGGGGGGGGGGGGGGGGGGGGGGGGGGGGGGGGGGGGGGGGGAGGGTCGGTATAGACCCGAATTTCTGTTAAATACAGAGTTAAATACTGCCAAAAATCGGGGCAAATAGGTCTTAAAGGGGGTGAGTGGTACTATTATTCACCCAGATCAGAAAGGTGTTATCCTGGCAGCAAGATGAAGACTGTCTTCACAGGTTTTCCTGGTTATACTCAGCAATGGAGATGGTGGGAAGGGGGGCTCCGCTCCATCTGTCTGTGGGCGCAGTCAAGGCGTTTGACAGGGTGGAGTGGAGCTTTATTTGGTCCGTTATGGAACCTTTTGGCTTTAGTCCGGACTTTGGACGGATCAGGGCCTTAGATAAAGCCCCACCCAATAGCTAGGGTGGGGTGATAACGGAATGACAGTCGGACCAGTTTCCCTGTCAAGGGGACAATGCAGGGATGTCCCCTCTCCACCATACTTACATGAACCCCTGGCCGCCCTACTGAGAGAGGATGGGGTATTGTCGGAGGAGGAGTTGGGGTGCCACAGAATAAACATCATTTTATATCTTCAGGACCCACAATGGTCACTGGTTCCAAGAGTCAGTCCACATGAAGAATGAGCGAAAGAAAGGAAATGTGTTCACCAGTTACTTCCCCTGCGGAGCCGTAAGTAAGGGACGAGAAATGTCGAGGGCCAAAAAGTTTATGTGTAATAGCGGGCTTGTAGGTATCTCGGTATCCAGGTTTAGCAAAGGAATGCGACTGGTTTGTAGAACTAATATGATTCCTCATGAAAGCCATTAGGTATACAGTACACTGTTGGGATCACTACCACTTTCCCGGGCAGAAGAACTAGGCCTTCCTTATATTAAGATGAATTGGATGCCCCCCAAATTCAGAAAAAATTGGGTTTTGTCTTAAGTGTTGTAAACGGAAAAAGTTCGTTGGCGAAAAATGAATAAAATATGATAAATGTGATATGATATATATATATCCATTACAGAGGGTGGGTGAACAACGGCTTTTGATAAAGGAAACGACAAGTTTTTAAGCTACAGATGGTTTGTGTGTAAGGGGTTTTATTTATTGCCCAAGTAGCAAAACTGGCTCAACAAGAACGTTTGTTTAATCTGCTTGCAGTTGTTTGGACAAAACGGATCTTTGAGACATCAAAACATAGTGTTAATATAACAAGTAAAAACAGCAATTGTAGCATTGTACATACAGAAAACAACACAAGAAATACTTCCTAGCTACTATTACCAGATCTGCAGCAGTCTTTAGTGATCGAATATTCTGAGTTATGTGAAGGAGATCAGCTGTTACAACGCACAGAGTCTGGGCATATTTACATTACATTACCCTCCAATAATATAACCTGCGTTCTACTGTTCGGTGTGCATTCCACAACAATGTCCGCATTCCTCCACAGTGACCAAGAGTCTTGGCAAAAATGCCATGGGAGCTGCACCACAGCAGACATACTGCATGGCACTACAAGTTACAGCTTCAGAAAACCCAGTCTATTCACAGGCCTCATTGTTAAATAACAAGGCAATGGAACATGTGCCATTTGACTCAAACCATGATATCTACAGGCTCAAGTCGATTTAGGTTTGCGCATTGGAGCAAAAATATGGTACATACGCACTTTTATTAAAATATATACAGATGACAGGGGGGGGGGGGAAAAAGAACTTTCTTCCACTGACAATAAAGATGGCCAAAACTTTGGGGCACTTGTTTACTATGTACTGTAGAAAAGAGATCCATTTTTCATAGAAAACCAATAAGTGCCTCAGATCCAAAGCTTGTAGTATGTGTATAGAGAAAGTTCTAAATGTCACATAGCAGGAGACAAACTGCATTTACAGTCAGGCTTATAGCTGACATCTACACAAATCTTCCATCTGCTGGAACGCACATGTCTATCAGCAATGTATTGTTCACGTTGGCACCTAAATAGCGTAAGAATATACAAAAAAACATCAGTTAATGGCAGAACGTTGTTATTTAGCAGGTTTCGACTTTGCTGGGTTTTCCCAGTATCCAAAGTCTTCAAGAGCCTGAACAGACCAAGATGCTTCTCCGGATCATGTGAACTCTATGCAGAAATGCCTGCCCCTTACAATGAACAAGTCTGGACATTTATTATCTTGTTCCTGATCAAAGACTGGAGGAAGCCACACAAGTCTCACCAGACGATTTCTGTAGGAAAAAGAAAAGATTTCGTAAAAAAGAAGAGAAATGAGGTTAGATTTACACACATTAAAATGGCAATTAATCTCGTACAACACCTAAATGCCAAAATGCCTTTTTACATTCTAGCTGTACCACTATGCGCATGCGCAATAGTATATTTGATACACTCTGTTATTATAAATTTTTTTTTGAAATGTGGGTCCTTGCCAATGGCTCTCAGACCATGAGTAAGGAACTAATATTTGTTCGAAAAACCTAGTAGTATTATGGACTAGGACACTATGACCCACCTTGTATATTTTTATGGATTTTTGATAAAGAAGAGATTGATTGTTTTTAGAAAACCTGTGGACTGAAGATCTCTACCTCTTCTTTGTTTGCTCGGGGCGTCGACAAGCCCACTTTGGGATACGTTGCACTGGACTACACAAGGGTGTTCCCTACAGCTTTTCAAGGTCAAGGTGAGTGCGCTGCATGCTCCAAGTGTTGCATGCTTTTTATGCCCCAATCCTGGGTTATCACCTAAAACTAGTCAATGCATTAAAAGCAGTTTGTTCCCAAGTCTAGGGAATGAATGCACCCAAATTCAGTAGTGACCGGGGCCCCTGGGTAACCTCTTACAATGGTTCCCTGCGAAAATAAATTGAGTGACCCGGCAAATGGTTAATATCTAAACCCAACCACTTATGGGCCATTTCCTGCAGTCCCTGGATAAAACTGTGTCAAGTATAGGCCTATGGGGGAAACCGGCAGGGGCCTTCCCACTCCCCCTCACAATGTCTGATTGCTGTGTGCTCCCAAACCACAGCTAAAGAAGTACATGCTGAAGCAAAAGAAAAGGAGAGACGCTGCCACGGTGGGTCTTTAGGCTGGGCAAACGCAGACAAAGTGTGCCCACAGGGCTGGCCTCGGGCGTCCGATCGCATTGTTGTTTTCTATGGAAACGCCTGTGAACGGGGAACAAGCCGAGTCCGGTGTTTTGACGTTAAATTAACGCAAAAACACGGCGGCTTGTTCCCAATCGGCAGGCATAGAAACGCACGATGGCTCCGCCTGCGGCCCGGGTGGCAGGTGCCGACTTGTCTGACATTTGCAAGCACAGCCAAAGCGTACGTGTGGCACCCACAGCCCTAAGGAGCTCGAATAAGCAAGTATAGAAGTTAACAAGCAGATTGTACTGCTATAGAACACATTCAGGATGCCTTATGGTTCGTGGGTCACAAGTGGAATGCTGTGAGTATCGGCTTGTTGTGCCTAGGGATTTTCTATAATATATTTTATCCGCTCATAAAAAGCACACAGGAACGGAAAGGTGTGATCTCCAGAAGAACATAGCGGAGATCATACAACAGAGATTCTCTGACCACTCGAGCCATGACTGGACTGTGGCAAAAAAGATAATAAACACCCAAATCCCTACAATTCACCGCTAGATTATAATCCTCTGCCATTATAAGCGGGAAGGTTTAATGGTCTGAGAATAGGGACTGAATCTCAAGCGACATGGGGGAGCTAGAAAGGAAAATTCAAGTGCCCCTGACTCTGTGTAGCAACGCCACTGCCAGCATTGGATGTTCATCAAAACATCTAATTGAGAAACATCAGGCCAATTCACACTCCTTATAAGAGGTAGCAAAAGGGCGGAAAATACAAGGCTTTAAAAGTCATATGTACAAGATGTAGACACATTATTAGGATGTATAAAGTGTAAAGAAACTTAATTTTCTGACGATACAGCCCATCTTTATTCCATCTCACTATAAAAGTATGTTACCTGAATAATATTGTCCTTGATTTGACTCACACGTGGTATACAAAACTTGAGAGATTAAAGCGGATGAATTCAGGGGGCAAATCAAAAGCTGTGTTACCTGCAGGAAAAAAACACAAAACCAGACAATAACATATGTAGTAGACAGAAAATATTAGCTCAATCCCAACGAACCGTTTTAATAAAAATTGTAGTAAAACGGTTGATGAAAAAATGCACGGGAAAAAAAAAACAAAAATAAAAAAAAAAAAAAAAAAAAAAAAAAAAAGGATCCGGCAACCCCGATTATAGCTCGGCGGTAGCAACCCCTGCCTGCCCTACCCCCTGGGGGGTTTTAGGGCCGTCATCAGACCCAGAGACCGTCTCTGTAGGTTAAGACAATGGATTTGAACAGCTTTAATGAGTTTCTTCTATAAGAGACGTTTATTAGATTGTTAATAGCCATGAATAGAAGTATATATACGTAAAGGCCCAACTCAAAAAACTGAAGGCCTGAATGTCACTATTTGTTAGTTGTATTTGTACTTGTAACCGAGAAAAGTTACCTGTCAGAGGAACAAAAAAAAAAAAAAAAAATTTGTTTGTCTGAGTTACAATTTCAAAATATTACCACTTCCAACCTTACCGTTATACTCGAGTGGAAGCCCAGTTTTTAGCACAAAATAGGTGTGAAAAACCTAACTCAGGGTTGCTAGGTGAAAGAGTAGATAGAGATACTAATATGCTATATATATATATATATATAATATATATATATATATAGATATATATATAATTAAAAGGTACTCACGTGACACCACTAGAACGTCAGAAAGATGCTGACGTCACAGCTCGGTGATGGAGCGCACAAGCAGAGGGAGTACACTTTTTTTTAGAGCATGGGAAGGGGGCTGAACACGGGGGGGCAGGGGCCACCAGGCTGTTATACTGTGGGGCAGGGTGTGAAAGCTATATACTTGGGGCATGCTAGGACAAGCTTCCTACCCTCGGCTTATACTCAAGTAATACGGTTAGGTTCTTTAGGTTTGTATTTATCGGTTGTAGGTACCCGGGGACTGCCTGTTATGGATATAATATATTAGATTTTAATTTTTAGGACAAATTTACCTGGCTTGTATCAACTGATAACGATGCTAGATAATATTAAAAACCAAACTTACCTATTTACCACTAAACATTGAAATGAAGGACATATCAATGGTTGGTCCAGAATCAGAAAAGTAATCTGTTAATTTGGACTGGACATGCATAATTGTTAGCCAAGACGAATGTCTATGGCAACGCCAATGGAGATTTTCCAACAAATCTGGAGTTTAGAGGGGTGTAAGGCCAATGTGATAAACAGTTTGGGGCTTTTTATAACTCGCCAAGTACAAAGTAGCTGTAATCCGGAAAGAGAAATAATGAGTAAGACTTTAAGAATTAAAACATTCACAAAACATACTCAGTCGAAGGCTCTTTTACATTTTACTGACGGAAAGCAGCTGCCGTAGATAAATCGTCCCCATAGCAATCATTGCCTCCGCTTAGACGGAGGCTGCAGGATGCTGCTACTTCCATTCCTGCATTTTTTTGGCATACAGGGAATATTGGTTAAGAAGGAATGGCAAACAATCTATGCTCTGTCTGCACTATTTGTCAATGTATACATCAAGCGCTACCAAAAAAGTGATGTGAACCCCGTCTTAGACTTTTGTAGGGAGTACAGCTAGTCAGTCTGTGGGTTCAGCAGTAGTTTTGGCAAACAGGCTACGCCCCATGGTGAGCAGTCGTTAGAAAGAAAACAGTCTAAAACCCATTTATAAAGTGGGCAAACTGACTGAATTCTGTGGTAGCCAAATTTAAAATCTTCCATTAATATCATTTAAAAAGGTTTTACTTTTTGCACTAAGGCACCTACAAAAGGGGACATTTGCACAAGAGTTAAAGGACAAATGACTAAATGTTTAAAACGAATAGTCCAGATGAGTACAAGCAGAATACAAAGGGCCACATCTAAGTTTAGTGAACTGTTAATATACCTACAGAATAAATGTGAAAATAACATGATTCTATCATTCAGGACAGTATCCCATGTAAAACATGCTTGCATACGTGCTGCACTAGTTAAAAAGGTGAAATTATATTTTAGCCGGGGATTACCCCACCTAGAGGACATGAAAATGAGGTCCATAAGAGACAATCATGAAACATCTCAATGCAATCCCTTGAGAAACCACAACTGAAATGTGCAACTTAAAGGAATAATGAACGTGTAACTGGTTGTGAGGAACTGAGGGACAATGGGCTTTAAAGGCTTTGGCCATTATACGTTGATTTCCACTCCCATTGTGTGTTCTTCACCCCATGTGATTTGTGCCCATAAGATGCTATGATAGGTGCGAGGGGATTCAACCAAGCAAAGTTTCATCTTCACAGATATGAAGGGTGTGGAGGAGGGCGAGGAGAATAAACTCGTGGACGGAAATGGCAGGTAAAGAACAATTGCCCTAACACAAATTAAACACATCACAAACCAAGTTCATTTGTTCTGAAATCTACAACTTGCTGGAGAGATCACTGATGATTACAAATGCATTTACCTTTCCTGTGCCAAGTCAGTGACAGATTGGCCAATACAAATGTACCCTTTGATAATGCTTTGTCTTGATGG
The DNA here is from genome assembly GCA_019512145.1 of Engystomops pustulosus. Taxonomy (NCBI): domain Eukaryota; kingdom Metazoa; phylum Chordata; class Amphibia; order Anura; family Leptodactylidae; genus Engystomops; species Engystomops pustulosus. Next base: position 92,901,459 of record CM033642.1, on the reverse strand, counting down.
TGAAGCTTACGTATAGCAACAACAACATAATCGTTTTTTTTCGGTCTAGAAACCCCTAAACACAACTAGCACATACAAAATACACACTCAGTGCTTCAAAAAAACACAAAAAACAAAAAACAAAGGAAAGTGCACTTTGCCACTCTCTGCTCCAACTACTTAATGCATTCTTGGTCAGCAGCAGCATGTGTGACGTTTGCCGGGGTCAGCAGAGACTATGACATAACGCCGTGCTGCATCATATTGGGCGTGCCGATGTCAGCAGCGGCTGACGTCACAGCATGTGCACCGGAAGAAGAAGAAGAGAAGACTGCAGGGGACCATGGGAAAGAGGTTGGAATGTTGAAAATTCTATGGGCAGGTGGCTGGCGGTATAACACCCGCTATTGCTGTTGCACTGATAGCAGGTGTTAACCTTTTTATTGCCATCTTGTTTCCAATCATCAGTTTCCATGACAGCCCTGAGTCTTTATAAGACCCGAGTCGGTCTAATTACACATCTGTTATAATATGTCAGTGGCACATTGTAATAAATGATCTGTAAAACCCCCATAAAGATCAGTAAAAATCATAAACATCCCAAAATGTATGCAATTTCCTGCAGCCAGCCCACTTATTGATGAAATGCCCTGCAGCCCCTGTGTGTATAAAAAAAAACAAAAAAACACTTCCATAGTCACCTTCCGGCGCTGCCCGATGCTCCACACGGCTCCGCTTCATTCAGCTCTTCATCTGTAAAAAACTGGCAGAGTCGCATCCATGGCCCACCAGCGCACACTGCGTCCACAGCAGCGGCACTTGCGACATCATAGAGGGCGGCGCGGGCACAGCGCATGGATGCGAATTTGCTCGTTTTCTTACAGATAAGGAGCCATGGGGAGCATGGGGCAGCGCCAGGTGACTATGGAAGTGTATTTTTTTTATAGACATGTGTATAAGTTGAGATGAGGTTTTTCAGCACATTTTTGTGATGAAAAACTTGGCTTATACACGAGTATATGCGTAAAAATTTAGGATCCCTGTGATTGTACCTACTCAAAGAATAAAGGAGAAATGTAATTTGGGGTGCCCATAGAAAGCCATAAAAACAAATCCCACAAGAAGATGGCGCAGAAGCATTTTTTTCACCAATTCACTGCAAGCATTACACTAAGCCTACATTCACACATCTTCGGTGCCATAGAGATGCATGGTGCACTGCACCGTAACACGGGGAGAGATAGGACGTGTCCGGAGTGGTACTGTGCCGCACTCTTTGCCGCCCTATGGGGGACGTAAGTACGGCTCCAAGCTTGCGACCCTATGGTCGTGTGAATACAGCCTAAGAAGTACAATTTGTTAGAAAGAAAAGGTGGGAGGGCCTTATTAAGAGATTTGTGCCCCAAATTCTATTTGTAATATTGCAGTCCAGTATGGATTGCAGGAAGTCGCTTCAAACGTATAGAGCAATGTTTGATGATTGATTTGGGGGCGCAAAGAGTGCGTATGAAGCTTAAAGAAACCTACCACTGAAGTGGCAGGTTTCAGAAGAAAACACCGAGCACCAGCTCAGGCTGAGCTGGTGCTTGGTGTTTCTTCTGAAACTGCCACTTCAAGTGTGAGGTGTGTTCCTTTAACTAATTCTATCCCGCCCAATGGAGGAGGGGGGTTGTGGTATACCTTATTTTTTGGTATGATTAGCCGCACAACTGACAAGATGATTAACTGGGAAATAATCCGGCATTCAAAAAGTTGATGAAGTCTACAAAGGGAGAGGGGGTATATTTGAGCTTTTGGAAAGTGGGGCACTAAAAAATGGTAGTCAGGCACACTGGGAAATCTCTACACTCATGGGAAGGGTTTGGGGTGCAGCTAAACAGTTATTGATGGGTTTCACGGGTTTTGGAGAAGAACCGTTATGGGGGAATTATATATCCCAGAATTATTGGAGGTGCCTGACACTAGCTTTTGGCGAAAAAAGAGGGGTTAGGTTTGTCACACACCATTTTGAGGGTGGGAGGTTTAAATCATTTGATTACTTTATTAAAGACTTATCACCTCCGGCAAGGAGAATGCTTAAGATAGGACAGTTTATCAGCACTTGGAGTTGTAAGAAAGAAAAGGTTGTTGGACTAAACACTTGGTGTCACATGAGGTATGTGAGGGGACCGAGAATAGAAGGACAGATTTCTAAGATATACAAAACACTATTGAGAGGATGGCACAAATCACAGAAATGGGAGGAAGTATTAGAACGAGGAAAATGACCCCATCTGGAACCAAATATAGAAGATTAGATTAGAGTTCTTTAGGATGGAATCATAGACGATTCAATTTCATATTCTACATATGTTATATGTCTCCGCTTCCTATATAAAAGAAGCTTAAAGCAGAGGGAAGTGTTTGGTGGCGGAGGGGATGGAGCAGATTTTGGTCACGCTCATATGGTTCTGCCCTATTATTGGAAAGTTTTGGGAATGAAATATGCGCCTATGTCTCCAATTTGATTGGTACAGAACTTTCCCCACTCGATTTTAGTTGGTCATTTTGGGGGACAGGAGGGTATCGGCCTGAACCGGAAATCAACAGTTGGTAAATAGAACCTTGCATTGTGGAAGAGTGTGTATTGCTAGAAACTGGGGGAATGCTGAGGTGGTTTCCATAGTTGTTTGGAAAATATGGTCAATAAGATAACCCCTACGGGACTCCTCTTTTGGCCTAAGGCACAGCCCCATTTTGTTCAAATCTGGGCTGTGTCACTATAAGTGTTTATGCTTTCGAACGCTATAGATATCCAGGGATTTGAGATTGTTTTCTCGTGACACATTGTACTCAATTAGTTAAAATTTGGATGAAAATCTTTTGTTGTTAGTTATGAAAAAAAACTAAATTGGCAAAAATGGGGAAAAAACTTATGTTCAAAGTTCTAAATTCCCTACTTTGATGCAATAGTCATAGCACCCAAAATTAAATTCCTAACTTACTTTAACAGTTGTTGCTTTATGTTTGGCATGTTTTTTTAAGATTCCATATATTTACTAGAATGTTATGAGCTCAGCAATTTGGGTGCCATTTTTAAATTTTGGAAAAATCACCAAAACTAATATTAGAGGCCTGCTCAACTTTTAATTTACTGTTGAGAGGCCTAAATAATAGTGGGATCTCGTAAAATACCCCATGTGGAACTACACACCTCAACGTATGAAAAACCACTTTTAGAAGGCTGTTTTAACCCTTTAGTGGTTTATAGGGTTAAAACAAATGGAGGTGGTCTACAAATTGTAATATTTTTTGACAATACATTCATTTGGGTGGAAATTAAACATTTGTAATGGATAAATGAACAAAAGGGCTCCACAAAGTTTGAACCCAATTCTACCAGAACCCTATATGTGGTGGTAACGTGCTGATGGGCGCCAGGCCGGGCATAGAGGGAAGGAGGTGCCATGCAAATCAGATTGTGCTATTCACATGTACAGGCTATAAGTTTTTTGTTTTTTATGTGGGATATAGGGGCTTATTTCTTTTGCCACATGAGTGCACTTTTCAGGTACATAATTTGGGGCATCTATAGCTAATTGGTGAGTTTTATTAACTCTTTGTTGGGGAGGAAATGAAAATCATCAGTGTTTTAGGAACTTTTATTTATTTTTTCGCCGTTACCGTACGTAAAAATAGTATATTATTTTTATTCTATGGTTCTCCACGATTACGAACATACCTTATTATATAGGTTGTTTAAAAAACTTCATTTATATGAATAAAGAAGTAATTAGGCAAAAAATGTAAATTTTAGCATCACTGACTTTCATATGCAGAACTTTTTTTATTTTCAGCTTACAAAACTGATAGGTTTTTTTTTTGGGAATATTGTCTTTTAGTGGTCTTATTTTAGAGGTGCGTAAATTTTTTAAATCACTTATTATGAGGCATTTTTAAAGGGTATTATTTAAAAAAATCATCTTTTTCGGAGAGTTTTTTACGGGGTTTCACTTTGCGGGTCCAATAATGATTCGTTTTATTATGCAGATGGGTCACGGATCGTAGAGATCCCACCAAATATGTGGGGGTTTTGTGTATTTTATTAATTTACATATAAAAACTAATTTGGAGAAATTTTGTTATTTATAGCATCACCATCTTCTTCTATGCATAATTGTTTTTATTTTTCGGCTGACAAATCTGGTTAGGGGCTAATTTTGTGGAGAGTAGTTGTTCTTTTAGTGGTCTTATTTAGAGTCTGTGCGTAACATTTTTTAAAAGGTATTAATTAAAAATTATCTTTTTCGGAACGTTTTGGCGTTTTTTTTTACCCCCCCGTTTACCGGCAGGTCCGTAACCGATTCTGTTTATTATATAGATGGTTACGGCGCGTTTTTTGTGTGTTTGTGTTTTAATAGTTATTAACCCTTCATATATCCGCACCGAGCGCAGTGACGAGCCTCAGTGGCCGATAATCACGCCCGGCGCTTATGCCGGCTCGGCTCTGGATAAGAGACCGAACCGGCATGGAAACACGCCCGGTGCGGCTGAACTAATATGCCGCACCCTCCAGTGTATACACCCGCGGTCGGAGTCGGCCCCGATCGAGGCTGTGTGTAACCCGTAATGCGCGGTCAGCACGACCGCGGACTCTCTAACATGTCTCTGGGGTGTCTTTCCACCCACGATCACCCCCCGAACCGTTTTTCGGGGGGCACCGATCGCTGCTATGGAAGTGCTGGGGTCCGATCTGGTCCCGAGCACTGCCTGCAGGCACTGCCAGTAAGATGGGTCTGTGACGTCATCTTACTGGCATAGTGCCAGCCTATGCAAGTGCATAGGCTAACACTGATAATACCCTGCAATACATGATTATTGCAGAGTATTATCATGAACAAGCAATCAGATGATGCTGGTGTCATTTCCCCATGGTGGAAAAGTGAAAAAGTAAAAAAAAATGTTATTACAATAAAAAATAAAGTAATAATCAATAAAAACTGCCCATAAGCCCCATAACATAAATTATGGACATATAACCCAAAAAAGTCTAAATCAGAACAAAACCCCACATTATATAGTTCACCGCGTCCGTAACAACCCGTAGAATACAAGTAAATGAACCCCCACGATAAACGCCGTATAAAAAAAACTGCTATAAACCTTCCAAAAATTTGATTTTTAGCTATTCAATCCCAAAAAAAGCTATAAAATGTGATCAAAAAACCAGGTGTACTCCGACATGATACTGGTGCAAAGTACAACATGTCCCGCAAAAAACAAGCCATCAACCAGCTCCATAGCCAAAAAGTAACAATGTTATGCCATGGAAGACGGCAATACAAAGATGGATTTTTCCCCACATTAGGTTTTGTTTGACAAATTTAGTAAAACGTAGAAATATATTCAGTCTGTGTATCCCCGTCCTGTATCGACCCATGAATAAAATAACAGGTTATTAGTCTATACGGTGAACACCAAAAAAAAAAAAAAAAAAAAAAAAAAATAAAAAAAAAATCCATACAAAGTGATGCTTTTTACTCCTGCCCTCAAAAAGTTTCCTAAATTTCAACAATAGGTGTGTATAACCCACAAATGGTAACAATGGAAAAGCATCTCATCGCGCAAAAAAAATGGCATCACATGGCCCAAATACGAAATTGTGATTAGATTACTCACGGTAATTCTATTTCCTAGTTTCCACCATGACGGCCCAACCTGGAGATGCCCTCGTTGACTCTGCGGGACAGGAAGAATAGAGGTTAATCTCCCCCCCCTTGCTCCTCCCGCCATTTTGATTACAAAATAACCAGACTTGAGGACAGACCCGTCACCAGATTTATGTTAGTCTTTTTGCTCCACCATACCAAATGAAAATTATCTGGAATAATAATACAAAGACGGAAAAACCAGCTGGGGAAAAATATATAGGCCGTCATGTTGGACTAACGACAATAGATTACGGTAAGGCGGGTCTATAATCTTACAATTTCCGCTTCGTCCCCCATGACGGCCCCCACGGAGCCTTACACAACATTAGTAAGCTTTGTTAGGGAGGATTCACAGCCTGTCACACTTGCTCAAACAATCAGGTCTTTTGACATGCAAGTCCAGCCTAATCTGGGAGAATGTAATGATTAGACCCACTTGCAGCTCTGCAATCTATATAGTGACCGCTCCGCTCTTTTCCGCCAAGATGTGAGACATAGCCTGGTTCGTGGTCGGATTCCTGCTGGTATCGGTGCTTTTACTGAAGGCGTACCATTCAATTGCACAGTAGCAGGCAATAAGCCATATTGGAAATATAAAATATAGTCGCCTGTCTTCGACGCTCTTACTCACTCTCTATTTTCCCTGAAATTGATGTGGATGTTTGAAATGATTAAAGGTTCGATTAGGTTTTTTAGATAAGGGTCTTTAGAGTTAATATTAGTATTTGTGTATTTTAGGTTGTTTTTTTAGAGTGCAGGTAGATAGAGTCATAGGTAGAGGTAAAGATACGCCAGCAGGCCCCCCTCTGTAAATCTGTGATAGGTATTTCTACCTGAGGATCAGACAGATAACCAAAGTCTTTACCATCTCGAACCAGTTATGAGAAAAAGTCAATTCGGAGGTTGGCTACGGGCCGAAGAAAGGGTAGGGGGGGTAGGGAGAGAGTGAGAAGACAGGTGGGTATGGGTGTCAAGGGGTGCTAAAAGGAAGGATCGGGTCGATATGGGCATGGAGTATGGGGTGTTGAGGAGAGGTTAGGAATGAGGAACTAGGTATTACGGGAGGGTATGTATTAGGGAAATTATGAGGGATATGTTAGGATAGTTCAGGGTAGAGATATATTAGGATATAGGTGAGGGTATAGGATAGGCTTAGGATGGATTAGATATTAGGTAGGATTTAGGATTATAGGCTAGGATAATTCATAATTCGCTATGAAATGGTTGTTTTGGATCTAGATTGTTGATGCTGAGTTCCTATGAAAGTGAAAGTCGGAAGCAGAGAGAGAGGGGAGTGAAAACGGAAGAGGGAGGAAAAGGAAACAGGAAGGAAAGAGGTCCAAAAGGAAGGGAGAGAAACCACCACTTTCCCCTTGGGAACAAAATTGGATTCCAACATCAAAACAATTAATCATCTAGAATTTTCATGTAGGGGTTCCCTAATCGATATAGCCGAGAGTTCAATCCTTTCAGTCAGCAGAAGTGATGGCTATCAGGAAAAACGTCTTAAGTGTCAGGTTTTTAACACTGGAGGAATCAATAGAGGTTCAAAGGTTCCTTCTAAGGCATTCAAAATGAGTTAAGTCCCATTCTGCTGATGATTTTTTAACAGTCTGAGGCTTTAACCTAGAGCAGCTTTAATAAATCTTTTGACCAACTGTGCTCGATGAGAGGCTGGTCGAAGAAGGCACTAAGCGCCGACACCTGGACCTTCGGGTGCTGGTAGAAAAACCCAACTGCAAACCCTTTTGAAGAAATTCAAGCACCTGCAAAATATTAAGGTAGCTGGGAAGGTGGAGGTACTTACAGAAGGAACAACCTCTTCCATACTTATGATAGATGGCAAAGGTGACTGGTTTTCTACTTGCTTCAGGGTCTTGATGACTTCAATGAGAGTCTGAGAGCTTAAGAAGCTGGATTCAGGATCCAGGCAGACAGCTGTAATTTCCCTGGGTTTGGATGATGGGATTAGGACCCTGATGTAGTAGGTCCTCTGATAGCGGAGAATGACTGGATTCTCTGGTGACATCTTTTCAAGAGTGGGGTACCAGCTTTCTTCGGCCAGTTCGGGCAGAGAAGATGGCGTCTGGTATTTTCTGAAATTTTCCTCAGGACCCTGGCGATCAGGGGAATTGGGGGGAAGGCGTGACTAGTGGAATGCCCAGGAGTGAGAGAAGGCGTCAGCCGTTCCCTGTTCTCCCCTTTTCCAGAGGAAAAATAATGCAGGCATTTGGTATTCTCCACTTGTTGCGAACAAGTCCACTAGGGATAACCCCACAAAGATGTTAGCCCCTGGAAGATCTCTCCTGAGGCTCCACTCGTTGGTTAGGATCTTTCTTCTGCTTAGAAAGTCTGCCCTTGAATTCTCCGTGCCCTTTAGATGAGTGGCAGATATTGACAGAGTGTTTGTTCTGCCCACAAAATATTTTCCGAGCTAGGGTACTAGGAGAGGAGACTGGTTCCTCCTGTCTTTTATGTAGCGGAGACCGTAGTGTATGTCTGATAGAATTAGGAGGTGGTGGGTTGGGCAAGAAGAGGAGTGTTCGCCGTGAGTGCTTCCCATACTGCTTGCAACCTCAGGAAATTTGAGGACCTTCTTGTAATCTCCTCTGTCCAGGTACCCTGGGAAAATTGCTGAGGCATCACTGCCCCCAGCCACTTGGCTGCGGCTGTCTGGATTGGGATGTGTAAGGGCTGTTTGACCAGAAGATCCTTTCCTCAGATTTCCGTCTTCCAACCACCTAGCAGGTCCTCCTCTGACGGCAGTGGGATGGGATTTTCTGTCCAGATCTCCTTTTTTCTGTTCCAGGATCTTAAGATCCTCCCTGAGAATTCTGGAATGGGCCTGACACCAGGCTACGAGGAGATGCAGGCTGTTAGAGAGCCCAGAATCTTCATACGTTCTCTGATAGAGATCATGACTTCTCCTGAACCTTGTTATCAGATCCTTGATGTGGTCCCTTGTCCTGTGAAGGACGGAACGACATTTGGTAACACTGAGTTCAGGTTTACACCCAGGACTTTCTCACGTAGCTGGGGAAGTTCTGACTTCTGGTAGTTACTATCCATCCAGTTTTTTAAGGTTTAGGGTGAGATCTCTGGAGAAGAGTAAGCCCCCCTGTCTTGGCAACAATAAGCAGGTCGTCTAGGTACGGGAGATCAGTACGTCCTGGTAGTCTGAGAGACGCCCCACCTCTGCCATCACCTTTGTAAAGGTCCTTGGTGCAGATGATATTCGAAGGGGAGTGCAACAGAATTGAAAGTGTAGGGTAGCACCTCTGGAGATAAGACGAAAACCTTAAAACCTTTGTGAGAAATGGTGTAGTAGGGATGTGATTAATATTGCATTAAGTCTATAGTGCACATTAATGCATCTTGGTGAATAATGTTGTGGCTGATTTACGCGACTCATCTGAATTTCGGTAGACGATAAAATCGTTGAGACCTCTAGGTGATGATTAGTCGGTTTGTGCCGTTCGGTTCTTTACCAAAAAAGAGAAGAGTAAAAACCGGATTTCTCTTGATCTGTGGAACAGGTATAATCACTCCAGAAGACAAAAGAGAAGCAACTTCTTGCCATATTAATCTGTGGGATGCAAGTGACATGAAGGTGAAGGTGGCATATATTTGTAGGGGACGTCTGAGGAAATCGATGTTGTAACCATGCAGAGTATATATCTAAGACCCAGGGATTGAAGTGACTTTGTCCATTCTCTCTGAATCTTAGCAAACTTCCCCCTAATTATGGCATCATTGTTTTTGTTTCTATAGGGTCTGTTGGGGTGGAGAACAGAAACCCTCTCCCTTTCTCCTTTCGGGTAGCTCCAGCGTCCCCTTTCCCTTTCCTTGTAGGAATCCTTTTTGAAGTCTCGAAAGGGCTGCTTCTTGGGTAGCGATCTCTACAGGAAAGCCCTTTTATTACTGATGCTCTCTCAAGTATAGCATCCCACTCTGGGCCAAACACAAACTCCCCTGGAAGGGAAGACTGCACAGTTTTGCCTTGGATCTGATGTCCCCGTTCCACTTGTTTAGCCACAGCAGCCCGTCGGGTAGAGTTAGTAAGTGCTCCCTCCTTTGAAGCGAAACGAATTCCTCGGCAGCAGAATCTGCGAGGGGGCGTTGCAGATTTAGCAAAGGAAAGTTCTCCAAGATGTTGATCTCGGAGTCCCTTCTTGATGTGGGATTCCACTATTGCAGACAGAAGCAAGTTCTTGCGACTGAGAGGTGGAAGCCAAGTTAGTTTTCAGACTGAGCATGGGAGTCTCCCGGCCTTCTCAACAGGGAGTCAGACTTCATGTCCATAGGGTTCCTTTAATTGGGCGCGTCCTCAAAGGGAAGGTCAGTCTTCTTTATATTTTGGGTAACTGCACATCCATCTTTGGACAAGTGTCCCATACTTTAGACTCCTCGGGCTCAAAAACAGTTCTTTTTTAAAGTTTTTGGACACGATAACCCTTTTTTCTGGCTATTGCCACTCCTCAGAAACAGCTCCTTTAACGTGTCATCAGGGGAAACACCCTCTGGCGTTTTGCCTTCAATCCCCCAAATAGTCCTCCTCCTTAGACTATAGGGGGGAGAGAATTCCTCGTTCAAGGTCTGTCTAATTGCTTTTAAGAGACCATCGAGTTCCTCAAACTGAAACAGATGAAGTTGACATCTTCTGTTTTTTGTGAGTCCGGAGGATCATCTATCTTTCTAGTATGAGCAGAGGGAGTTCAGCATATCCCCCCCTCAGCATATAGAAGAATCCCGGCTCCATCTAGCTTCTTACTCGGTGGGAGGCCCGGACGTAGCCAGCGGCCAACCTGAAAGAGCTATTTTTCTCCCGTATAAACCCCCCTTAATTCATCTAAGAAGGATGTCTTTCCTTCTCATAAAATTGTCGGATGCAAGGACTGCAAACGGAGTTTTTGTATGGAGTCGGACATAGAGTGGGCACAACATGTTTGCACTTTCTAAGCCGGCTTTCTCAGGGTTTTTCAGACTGCGTGTTTATCCCGTTTCGACTCCTTGGCCTTCGTTTAGACCCTTGCGTTCCTCTCTGGAAAGGGCAAGGCGGAGGATAACTAAATGACACTATTTTACCACGGTAAAAAACCCAACCTGCAAACAAAATCCAATACAGAGAAAAACCGGAGGGATGAGGAGGGTAGGGTCGGCCTCGTCCGACATCATAAGAGGCGTGGAAAGCGCCACAGGGAAAATTTCAGAAAACACAGCACAGGAAACCAGACCAGCAGCGTCAAACGATCTAGACCTGAGATAAGACGGGACTACCTGACTCCAGGGACATTAAACCCTTAATGGGGAGCCAATCCCCCTGTAGAGTTCGCCTGCGCCGCGCTTCCCGTTCCCAGGGAGTCATGCGGTACTGTGAGCCGCCACTTCCGGTCGCGGACCGGGCAAGTCGTATCGGACCTCGGGACGCCGGGAAGGAAATGTAGTTTTTAGGCACGACGCGCGTCACACACGGGATTCGCGGAAGCGGCGGCCAGGACGAAACGGACGGAAGGCGGCGAAAGGGAGGACACAAGGCCGATCCCGAACGCCCCAGCCCACCGGGGGATTTAGCCCAGCCGGACTACCAGTAAAGTTTTACTTCGTCCCCACCCCCCCATATGGAGGAGAGAGGGCACCTCTCTTGTCCTGCTCGGCAGGGACAGGAAGAAACATGGAGGAGGATGCAACGCGGGGGGGGGAGCATTTAAACCTTATTCTTCAGTCCCGCAGAGGTCAAGGGACATCCTCGGTTGGGCCCGTAGGGGGGACGAAGCGGAAAAAGCGAAAAGTTTATAGCCTTCAAAAGGGGCCACTGAGGAAACTAAAATCCTGGCAGCTGCAGGGCGCTCCTTCCATTCTGCGTCTCGCTGTGCCCCCATAAAAACAAGTTAATAGGCCACATGTGGGGGTTCTTTGTACTCAGGAGAAAAGGAAATTGCAGAACAAATTGTATGTGGGTTTTCTCCTTTTTATCTTTTGGAAATGTGTAAATGTAGTTGCTAAATGACCGTATAAGGGAACAATAATTGACCATTTAAATTTCACCTCCATGTTGATTCAATTACTATGAAGATCTCAAGGGGTTAAAACAATCTTCGTAAAAAGCTGTTATGATAGCTTGAGGGCTGTGGCAGATTGAAAATGGGTTGGTTATATAGGGGGTTTTATGATGATAAATATGTAAATTTCATTTTCAAAACTGATTTATTTCCCAAAATAGGGCAATTCTGCAAATCCGAAAAAGAGATATTCTATTTGTAAGGCCACGTGACATCAAAATAAAATTATCCAGACATTTCAAAAAAATTATGAAATGTAAAGGAGACAAATGGGAAAATGTTTTTAGTCGAACACTGTTTAGGTCGTGGCTAAATCTATCTGCTGAAAAAGCAATGATTTTGAATTTCGGAAAAATGGCCAATTTTCAAAAACTTTAATCATATTTCGTTTTTGTAAATAAAGCAAACTTACCAGCCAAAAATTTACCACGAAAATGAAGTACAACATGGGGGGAAAAAAAACAATCTAGAATCGTTTTGATAAGTAACAGTGTTCAAAAGTTATAACCATATAAAGCGACGCAGGGTCAGACAGAATCCAAAAAAATCGGGCTGAGCCTAAGCTACAAAATGGCTGCCGTCCTTAAGGGGTTTAAGAAATCTCGATCGCGGGGGTGGTTGGCTATAATATATGTGACAAACCAGTTCTGGCGCCGCTCCAGTAAGGAGACCAGCGCGATGCATGACGTACATTACGCATTTTCGAGAACGCAACCTCGCCAAGCAGAGTAGTTAAGTAGTACACAAATGTCGGGGGGAAGGGTTAAAACCTTAATAAAAACAAGTTTAAACTTTAATTACCTTTTAACTAGCTCTGTGACCTGGAAAAAAAACAGCAATTTGGTTTTTTAAGGTAGCAATAAGGTACATTGGCTTTGTTTTTCACGTCCATGGTTCAGTGATTTCCACGGATACATCACAATAGCCATTGATTTCTATGGGCGTTTTCACATTGGCTTGTATTTTCACTAATCTGTTGTCTGTGGATAAAAATACAATTTTTTTTTTTTTTTACCTATGCAGATCACGGATAGAATTCTATGCATAGAGGTCTATGCATCTGCAAAGAAAACATATCAACCATCAGTTCTTCTTACTGATGAAGCTGAAACAAACCAGGTGTGATGTTTTTAAAATGTTTAACCTTCAGTTTTTATGCGCACAGGAGACAAATGGCAACTGAAAGGGCCCCCGGAATCCACACAATTGAATGAAAGAGCCTCAAACAACAGTGCTTCCCCCTTAGTGAAAGTAAGTGTTTTTTGCATTTGCTTTACTAAAAGGGGCTTATAAAACGCCGTGCTTCTAGCAAAAAATTGGGTTTTGTCTTTAGTGTTGTAAACGGAAAATGTGTTGGCGAAAATTAATAAATATGATTAAGTGTGATCTGATAGAGATATCTATATATATCCATTACAGCAGGGTGACAACTGCTTTTGATAAAGGAAACCAATTTAATCACAGATTTTGTAAGTTTAATGCCCAAGTAGCAAAACTGGCCTCAAACCAGAAACGTTTGTTTCATCTGCTTTTGCAGTTGTTTGGACAAAACAGATCTTTGAGACATCAAACATAGTTTTCATTTACACACTTCAAAAAACAGCACTTGATAGAGCATTGTTAAACACAGAAACCAACACAAGAAATACTTCCTAGACTATATACAAGATCTTGCAGCAGTCTTTAGTGATCGAATATTGAGTATATTGTGAATGGAGATCAGCATGTTACAAAGCACAAGAGTCTGGCATATTTACATTACATCTACCCTCCAATAATATAACCTGTATCTACTGTACGTTGTGCATCCCACAACACTGTCCAGCATTCCTTCACAGTGACCAAGTCTTTGGCAAAAATGCAATGGATCGCTGCACTCTCCACAGCCACATCCTGCTTTGGACCCTACCCCTCCGCTCCGAAAGCCGGTCATGACAGGCCTCATTGTTAATATAACAATGCAATGGACCATGGTGCCATTTTAACTCAAACACTGATATACAGGCTCCAGTCTGCGTTGGTTGCGCCTTAGAGCCACCCTTGGCTCTGCACTTTTACAATTCGACAAGATGGCGACCGACCCTTTCTTCCCCTGACCCTAAACGACTGGCCACAAACTTTGTGGGGCACCTTGCTCTTACACTGTCGCAAGTCGTCTCCCTTTTTCACAGCCAAAACAATGCTCCTCCGATAGCCAAGCTGTCCGATGTGTATAGGAGAACGTTCTAAATGTCAATCCGCAGGAGACAAACTGCCAAAAATACAGTCAGGCTTCAGCTGACTACACACAAAATTTCACATCTGCGGAAACATGTCTTAGCATGTATTGTTACTACGGCACATAAATGGAGTATATACAAAACAAACACTCGTTCCCTGCCGAAAGTTGCTTATTTAGCAGTTTCAGCTTGCTGGGGTTTTTCCATATCAACCAGTCTCCAAGAGCCTGCAACAGACCAGTGTTCCCGTATCCTGCTGAATCTCTATTCAGACATGCCTGCACCATCAATGAACAAGTCCTGGACCTTATACTCTTGTTCCTGCATCACGGACTGCGAGGAACGACACACACAAGGTTCGTCACCACGATCTGTAAGGAAAAGAAAAGAGGGTTCATAAAAAAGAAGAAGAAATTGAGGGTAGAGGGGGGCAGCCACAGACAGACACAGAGACAGACACAGACAACATACCGGAAGGCAAGACAACACCGAGACAGTACAAGACACAGACACAGACAGACACAGACAGACACAGCAACCAGACAGACACAGACACACCAGAGAAAGATACAACAGAGACAGAGAACAACAGACAGAGAGAGAAAGACAGAGAGACACACAGACAGACAGAGAGAGATAGAGAGAGAGAAAGAGAGAGAGAGAGAGAGAGAGAGACACCACACACACAGACACACACATAGAGACAGACAGACACAGTAGACACGAGAGAGACACACACAGAGAGTACATATACACACACAGAGATAGAGGACGACATACCACACCAGAGAGAGACGAAACACACAGATGAGAGAGGGAGAAGACATACATATATATACACAGATATAACACACACAACCACACAGAGTTACCACACATATATACATACACACACCACACACACACACACACACACATATATATTGTACCAAATATAATCAAAATCTGCCGGACGACTCAATTACAAGGCAAGTAATCTCCTGTACACACAATCCCCACGCCAAATGCTTTGTATGTCTAGCTGTACCATATGAGCATGCGCCAATTAGATAGTTCGACCACCTGTTATATGTTTTTTTTTTTTTTTTTTTTTATGCTTTTTTAAATGTGGGTCCTTGCCAATGGCTCTCAGACCATGAGTAAGAACTAATATTTACATTCGAAACGCGTAGGTCTTATGGACTATGCACTATGACCACCTTGTATATTTTTATGGATTTTTGAATAAAGAAGATTGATGTTTTAGAAAGCCTGGAGTGCCGATCTCTACCTCTTTCTGTTCTTCGATTGCTTCGGGGCGTTCCGACAAGCCCACTTTGGGATACGTGCACCGGACTCCACAAAGGTGTTCCCTACGGCTTTTCAAGGTCCATGTGAGTGAGCGGCATGCTCAAAGTGTTGTTGCATGCTTTTTTACTGCACCAATCCTGGGTCTATTACCTAACTAGTACAATGCCTTAAAGCAGTGTTCCCCAGTCTAGGGACTGCCTGCACCCAAATTCAGTGACCGGGCCTGGTTAACCTCTTACCATGGTCCCTGGAAAATAACATTGTGTGACCCGCAAATGGTTAATATCTAACCCCAACCAATATAATGTGCCATTTCCTGCAGTCCCTGGGAAAACTTAGTGTCAAGTATAGGCCTAGGGCGGGAAATCCGGCAGGGGCCTCCCCCTCACCGACAACATGTCCGGCAGGCTCCCCCTCACACTGTCTGATGCTGTGTGCTCCCAAACCACAGCTAATAGAAGCACATGCTGAAAAAGAGAAGGAGCTAGACGCTGGCCACGTGGGTCTTAGGCTGGTGCAAACGCAGACAAAGTCGTGCCCACCAGGGCTGGCCTCGGCCCGACCGCATCGGCGTTTCTATGGAAACGCTGTGATCGGGAACGAGACGCCGGTGTTTTGCGTTAAATTAACGCAAAAAACATTGGCGGCTCGTTCTTAATCGCAGGCATAGAAACGCCGAGGCCCGCCCTGTGGGCGCGACTTTGTCTGCATTTGCTTTTGCAAGCGCAGACAAAGCACTACGTGTGGCACCAGCCTAAGGAGCTGCGAATAAGCAAGTATAGATAGTAACGAGCAGATCGCTAATGCTATAGAACATTCAGGATGCCTATGGTTAATGTCCGTCACAATGAATGCTGTGAGTAATCGGCTTGTTGCATAGGGATTTCTATAATATATTTACCGCTCATAAACTCCACACAGGAACGGAAAGTGTGATCTCCAGAAGAACATAGGGAGATCATACACAGGAGCTTCTCTGACACTCTATGCCAATGACTTGACTGTGGCAAAAAAGATAATAACACACAATCCCTTCCACCGCTATATTACCTCCTCTCTGATAATGGAGAGGATTATAATGGTCTGAGACTGGGACTGATATCTCAGTGACCATGGGGGAGCTAGAAAGAAAATTCAAAGTGCCCCTGAATCTGTGTAGCAGCCCCTGCAGCATAGTATGTTCATCAACACATCTTTGAGAACATCAAGGCATCCTTAAAGAGTCTTGCACAATGGGCTGAAAATACAAGGCTTTAAAAGTCATATTGTACAAGATGGTATACACATTTATATGGATTATAAAGTGTCAAAAACTAATTTCTGAATACTACAGCCCATCTTTATTCCATCTCGCTATAAAAATATGTTACCTGCATATATTTGTCCTTGATTTGCTCACACGTGGATATACAATTGGAGATATAAAGATGGATGAATTCAGGGGGCAAATCAACAGCTGTAGTTAACCTACAGGAAAAAAAAAACAAAACAAAACACAGACAATAACATATGTAGTATACAGACTAATATTCAGCTCAATTCCCAACGACCCGTTTTAATCAAAATTGGTAAAATTGGTTGATGATAAAAATGCAAGAAAAAAAAAAAAGAAAAGGATCCAGGCAACCCCGGTTCTAGCTTCGGCGTCAACCCCGGCCCGCTTTATGGGGGCCCCAGCCCGCTCTGTAGGTTAAGACAATGATTTGACAGCTTTAATGATTTTCTTCTATTAATAGACGTTTATTAGATTGTTAATAGACATTAATAGATATATATACGTAAAGGCAACTCAAAAAACTGCAGGCCTGAATGTCAATTTGTTAAGTTGTATTTTACTTGTAACAGAAAAGTTTAACTGTCAGAGGAAAAAAAAAAAAAAAAAATATTTGTTTGTCTGGAGTTACAATTATAAAATATACCACTTCCAACTTACCGTTTATACTCGAGTGTAAGCCCAGTTTTTAAGCACAAAATATGTGCTGAAAAACCCTAACTCGGCTTATACGTGAGATATAGATATAGAGATAGATAGATAGATGTATCTATCTATCTATCTATATATATTAAAAAGTGTACTCACGTGCACACACTAGAACATCAGAAAGATGCTGACGTCACAGCTCGAGTGATGGGAGCGCACAGAGAGGGAGTCAGAACATCGTGGGACAGAAGAGGACCTCCTGGGGGGCGTCGGAGGGGGGGGAGTACACTTTTTTTCTTATAGGCTGGTAAGGGGCTGTATACTGGGGGGCAGGGGCCAGCAGGCTGTATACTGGGGGGCAGGGTGCTGGCCAGCTATATACTGGGGGCATGCTAGGACTAATGCATTTCCTACCCTCGGCTTATACTCAGGTCTGCTTATACTCAAGTACATACGGTAGGTTCTTTAGGTTTGTATTTATCTTGTATGTAACCCGGGGACTGCCTGTATAGATCATATATATTAGATTATATTTTAATTTTAGACAAATTTACCTGCTATATCAACCGATAAAAGAGATAACTATTAAAACCAACTTACCTATTTACCACTTCCATTGAATGAAGAGACATATCCATGTTTACCAGAACAGAAAAGTACTCTGTAATTTGACTGGACTGCATTAATTTTAGCAACATTTCTATGGCAACCAATGGATTATTTTCCACCAAATCTGGGAGTTTAGCAGGGGTAAGGCCAATGTGATAAACCAGTTTGGGGTCTTTTTCTAACTCGCCAAGTAGCTGTAATCAGGAAAGAAAAATAATGAGGAAGACTTGAGAATAAAACATTCACAATAACATAACTCGGCTCTTTTACATTTTTGCGAGAAAGCAGCTGCCTAGATAAATCTGCTCCCCATAGCAATCAATTGCCTCCGCTTAGACGGAGGCTGCAGGATGCTGCTACTTTCCATCCTGCATTTTTTTTGGCATACAGGTGGAATATTGGTCAGACGGAGGCAACAACTATGCCTCTGTCTGCCACTATTTGTCAATGTATACATTAAGCGCTTACCAAAAATGTGATGTGAACCCAGTCTTAGAATTTTGTTGTAAGAGTACAGCTGGACAGTCTGTTAGGTCAGCAGTATTTTTGGCAACAGGCTACGCCCCATTGGTGAGCTAGTCGTAGAAGTGCCAGAAAACTGTATAAAACCCTTTATAAATGTGGTGCAAACTGACTGTGGTAGACAGATTTATAAATCTCTCCCATTAATATTCATTTTAAAAAGGTTTTTACTTTTTGCACTAAGGCACCTACAAAACAGGTACATTTGCACCAAGGAGTTAAAGGACAATGACTAAATGCTTAAAAGAATAGTCCAGTATGAGTACAAGCAGAATACAAAGGGCCAAATCATAAGTTAGTGAACATGTTACTCTACCCTACAGAATAAATGTGAAATAACATGATTCTCATCATTCAGGACTAGGTATCCATGTAAAACATTGCTGCATTGCGTCCACTAGTTAAAAAGCTGATATTTATATTTTAGCGGGGATTACCCCAACTCTAGAGGACATGAAAATGAGGTTCCATAAGAGACAATTCATGAAACATCTCAATGCAATCCCTTGAGAACCACAACCTGAATATGCAACTTAAAAAATAACGTGTACCTGTGTCTGCTGAGGAGAGGACAATGGGCTTTTAAAGGCTTTGGCCATTATACGTTTGATTTCCACTCCTGTGCTGTTCTTCACACACATGGATTTGTCCCATAAGATTGTATGATCAGGTTCGAGGGGATTCAACCAAGCAAGTTCATCTTCACAGATATGCAAGGGTGGAGGAGGGCGGATAAACTCTGGACGAAAATGGCCTGTAAAGAA
The DNA here is from genome assembly GCA_019512145.1 of Engystomops pustulosus. Classification (NCBI taxonomy): domain Eukaryota; kingdom Metazoa; phylum Chordata; class Amphibia; order Anura; family Leptodactylidae; genus Engystomops; species Engystomops pustulosus. Next base: position 92,882,406 of record CM033642.1, on the reverse strand, counting down.
CAATTGCCATAACCACTAATTAAACACATCACAAAGCCAAGTTTAATTTGTTTCTGAAATATACAACTTGCTGGAGATTCAATGATCTTACAATTATTCATTTACCTTTCCTGTTGCAAAGCCAGTGACAGATTGACGACTACAAATGTACCCTTTATAATGCTTTTTAGCTTATGGTGAAGATTATGTATAGCAACAAAATCATAATTTTTTTTTCGGGTCTCGGACAACCCCTAAAACACTTTAGTCATACCATAAAACACCTCAGTCTTCAAAAAACAAAAACAAAACGACAAGAAACTGCACTTTTGCCACTCTCTGCTCCAACTACTTACACATTCTTGGGTCCAGCAGCAGCAGGTCTGAGCGTGCCGGCTGCACAGACTATGACATCAGCCGCTGCGGTCATCATATTGTGCGTGCCGATGTCAGCAGCGGCTGACGTCACAGCCTGTGCACCGGAACGAAGAGGAGAAGACCTGCAGGGGACCTGGGAAAAAGAGTTTTGAATTGTGCAAATTCCTACATGGGCAGGTGGCTGGCTATATACAGAGGGCAGGGGCTGAATGGTTATAAACTAGGGGAGGGGGGGGGGGTTGACTAGCTATATACTGGCTGTGACCAATGCATTCGACACCCTCGGCTTATACAGTGTGAATAGGTTTTCCCAGGTTTTTTTGTGGCAAAATTAGGTACCTTGGCTTATATTCGGGGCAGCTTATACGCGAGTATATACAGTAAGTGCTTAAAAAGCAATGGTTTTGCACTGTTATCCTGTTGTTATTAGGTTTTATAGAAATGTATGAAGTTTAATAAAGAAGTTTAGATTTAACTACCACCAGTGCTAGACCAATTCCTCATACAATTTGTGGTCATCATTCAAATCACCTCAAGGGGTTTAACAGTTTAAAAATTGACATAGATGACATAGAACATTTTTTCAGACATATGGCTCAGAAACTTGTACTGAAAACACAATGGAGCACATTTACTAAGATAAGTGCAAACTTCACTAAAAGTGCTCTGCCCGTGTATAATGAGTATATGTATAACAGTTCACCAATTTTTTTTTTGGTGGAGCACCTTTAACATAGGGTGTGCAACAGAATTTGCAGGTTAAATCTGGTGCACGGTCCAAATGAGCTCAGGAACGCCGCCTAATTTGAGTCGCCTGGTGCTGAGTCACAAAAGCGTTGCATATGACACATTTGTGGTGCAGGAACTTCGTATATACCTGTGCAAGCAGTTATCACTAAAAAGAATGTGCAAAGTCAGACAGAAAACTGGCACAAAGCCCTTAGTAAATGTGCAAAAATGACATTACATATCTTTTAGATTGACACTTACTTTCGATGGGTGGTTTTGGGCCACTCACTAAAGCTTCGGTGATTTGTGAAGCTACAGAGCTGTCAAATCCAGAATTAGAGGAATCTGGATCAGGGTCACTTAGGATGCTCGGGAAGCTGGCCTTGCTTTGTGTGGGGAGCTCAGATTGCCGCTCTAAAAATGATTTCATGATTACATTTAGCAGGCATATAGCAAATATAAGAAACAATGAGGGGAAAAAAACAAAACAACAACAATACATATTACACTGTGCAGGGACTGAGGATGGGCTCACTGTGGATAGACAGCTTCCGGCCGACCAGGCACCCACACCCATCACCATATTCCATTGACTGATACAGTGCTGGGATGGGATTGGACAGATGGGAGTGCCCTGCCAGAAGCTGTCCCAGCGCAGCTTCCGTGGCTTAGAAAACAAACAGGGGCATGGTACGCAAAGACCTCAACGGTAAGTACATGTTTATTTTTTTATGCAGCCTCCCTGAAATATTGCTGGTTGTTATAACTCTGGCAACCCTTTTAGAAATAGCTCTGAAACAGCAAACAGATATCTGGAAAAATTACAGTGTCCAACACAATGTGGATGATATGGTTACCTCCATTATAATGGAGAATTATAGTAAATACACAGCTACTGGGGATAAGCATTCCTTCTGCTATTAGGTTACAGGGACTAAAACTTGAGGGCATGCTGTGTTTAAGCAGAACACCCTGAACACAATGGGCAAAATTGCCACAGCGAAATCACCATATGCTGGCTCATAATGATTTACAGTCTTGTCATAATGAAGGAGAATTAAAGGGAACCGGTCACCAGGGACCTCATTTTCACTAAAGACAGGTTGTAGAAGCACACCTGCAGTGCAAATCTGCCTTTTCTAAGCTATAACTTACATTGCACTCTGTGTAGTCCTAGGGGTTGGGCTTTGGTTTGGATGCATTTCAAAATACAGCTTATAACTTGTCTGTGCTGCAGACTGCTCAGCTCTCGGCCCCCACCTCCTGTATAGCTCCTCTCTCTCCCACTGATGTCAGCTCACCAGGCTGTATCCTCTGAAGAAGCAGGAGGGAGGAGCTATACAGGAGCACAAAGGTGGGGGCCGAGAGCTGAGCAGTCTGCAGCACAGACAAGTTATAAGCTGTATTTTGAAATGCATCAAAACTAAAGCCCAACCCCTGAGACTACACATAGGATTCTGTAACGGTGCAATGTAAGTTATAACACTATTATATTGTAATACAAATACTTAGCAAAAGCAGATGTGCACTGCAGGGGTAACGGGCTTCCGCAACTTTAGTGAAAACAAATCCAAAACATTTCACAAAAATTAGTTGCGCAAAATAGTATATAAAATTTATAAATCTGCGCAATGTTAAAGGGGCTGGCCACTTACAATATGGGTGACCCTATTAGGGTCTTATAACCAACTTTAACAGGGCAATTATACTAACCCTGTTAATGTTTCTTGTTCACCATGGCATTCTGTGTCCTGCTAGCTTCCGGTGGATGGAGGGGTTTTCAATGCATTACGGGCATACTGTGGATTCAGTCAGGAATTTTAATTGTTGCAGGGCCAATGTAATTATCCACAGATTAAGATGCTTCTTTGCACCAGTATCATTCTGGAGTAGATATGTTTTTTTGATCTCTTCTTATTGCATTTTTTGTGGGATTAAATAGGCAAAAATCATGATTTCTGGTGGGTTTTAATTTTTTTTTTGTACAGTGTTCATCATGCAGGTTCAATTCCAAATTTTTTTTATTTTGACTTTCTTTATATGTTAATGGGACTTTAATAAAAATAAAGTTTAAAAAAAATGTAATAAAAAAAATTTCATAGTTTCACGGGACATGAAGTAGCAACCATCTGATTGCTGGTTAATGATAATACCCTGCAATGCTGATGGATTTATTGATAGGAGAAATCTATGGCAGGCAATTTAAATACCACAGCATTTAACAGGTAAAAAAACCTGTGATGGGCACCCACTCCGACTGTGGGTGTTACACTGGGGTGTCAGCTTTCCGATATATCGGATGCTGAGTGTTAATGTGTAAAACCGCAAAATAGGAACACTCATCAGCTCTGTACATTGCAGTGTGTTAGCAATCAGTATTTAAATGACAAGTACACCACTGCAAGTACATCCCATGGGACCTCAGCATTAGAATATTTCACCTGAAACATTTTAAAATGTAGGATTGGCTTAAACTTTAGCTCACGAAAGGCCTTTGCACCAGGCATCAATATACATTACCCAATACTTCCCAACAGCTCAAGTTACCTGCAAGTGCTAACTGAAGTCCGCTGATGTCCACCGGTTGGGCCAAATTGGCCACATCCATAACAGCAATTTGTCTAGGAGTCTTTTTAAAAAGCTCCCTGGGTGGTGCGAGCATTAATTGCGAAAGGAAGAATTTTTCTGGCGGCGTGATCAGTGGTAAAAATCCTGCAGAAATAATTTTCAGCATTAAATCACATCATGTTATGCACTTATGGCTCTCTCCTAATTTTTGATACATAGTTGACCGGAGGAAGTGCCAGGTGTCTCACCCTCAGTGAGGACCACAGGAGTTCTGGAGCTGTAATTCAGGATTTAAAGGGAACCCATGGTTCAGACACCAGCAGATCAGTAAGTTGTTGTGTCTGGGAACACTTCACAAAGTTTTACCCCACTAAAACTACTAGCACCCTCCTCTAGGGTATGAAATGTCTCATGTAAAATGTAACCTATTTACCTATATATGACTCTTCTCATCCCATTTTCACATGAGAGGAGTCAAGTTTAGTGCTTACAGGTGTAGTGTCACTTCAGAAGCTCCTATGTTTGGTTCTATGTTATATTAAAGATAACAATCTATTCTTACAGATCCCATCTTATGGTTTTGAGGAGATACGGAACTGCAGTTAAAAATAAATAAATAAAAATAGGTGAGGATCTTTATCTGCATTTCTAACTAAGTCTTTAGCTGCCTGTATCTCTGGTCGTGTAGCTCAAAAAGCCATCAGCCTGATCACAACATGAATGAGATGTGGTATTTATCAGAAGTGTCAGCGCAAAACTGTTCTAGTTGATCGTGGCAACCAATAAGTGCTCATTCATTTAAATGAAATCAGAGTTCTGGTTGGTTGCTACAACATCTTTTACCCAGGATCCTTACCTTTAAGATGTCCCTTCAAGTCCCAGCATGCACCAGTGGCAATTTTTTCAGGCCAGTACTACAAGTCACAACATGAACCGCTTCCTAATGACTGGCCAGCATAGCATTCACCAATCCTAATTTCAAGGCGAGTACTGCAAGTACCACAATTCCCAGCATTCACCAATCTCAAGGGATAGGCCAATAATTCAATTCCCAGCATGCAGGATAGTACTGCTCGTCCCAGCATGCCAGTACTATACTACCATAAGTCCCAGAAGGCACCAATCCTCAGGAACAGGGCAATACCACAATTGTCCAGAATTCAAAGGTCCAGGGTGACAGGCCAGTACTAGAGTACCACAGATCCCAGCATGGATCAGTCCCGAGTGACAAGCCAGTACTAGAGTACCACAAGTCTCCCATCGTGCATCAGTTCCAATTGACAGGCGAGTACAACAGTACCACAAGTCCCAGCATGCACTAATCTTCACTGACAGGCCAGTACCAGAATACAACAGATCCCAGCATGCACCAGTTCTGAGTGACAGGCCAGTACCAGAGTACCACAAGCCTCCCAGCATGCACCAGTAGAGTGAACAGGCCAGTACACAGGTACCACAAGTCTCAGCAGCATCCAGTCTGGTTGACAGCCAGTACCCAGAGATACACAAGTCCAGCATGCACCAGTTCTGAGTGACAGGCCAGTACCAGAGTACCACAAGTCTCAGCATGCTCCAGTCCTGAGTGACAGGCCAGTACCAGAGTACCACAAGTATCCAGCATGCCCAGTTCGAGTGACAGGCCAGTACCGAGTACCACAAGTCCTCAGCATGCTCGTCCGAGGACAGGACATACCAGAGTACCACAAGTCTCAGCATGCTCCAGTCCTGAGTGACAGGCCAGTACCAGAGTACCACAAGTCTCAGCATGCTCCAGTCCTGAGTGACAGGCCAGTACCAGAGTACCACAAGTCTCAGCATGCTCCAGTTCTGAGTGACAGGCCAGTACCAGAGTACCACAAGCCTCCCAGCATGCACCAGTTCTGAGTGACAGGCCAGTACTAGAGTCAAAGCACTATTGTACATTACCACATGTGTAACAAGCTGGCATACAGTCCACAGGTCAGTGCTATAATACCACAAGTCCGAGGATGCCAGTTCTATAGTAGCACAAATCCCAGCATGCACCGGGTCCCCAATAGCAGGCTAGTTCATGTCTATGTCAGGTCTCACCTGAGAGCGGCCTTTCGGCTTCCTCCGGGGGTGGAGGGTTTAAGAGGTGAGCAAAGACCGCGGCAAAGGGGTTAGCGGCCAGGGGCTCGGTCCGATACATCTCCCACAAGAGGTAGAGAGCAGTGAGGCGCTGGGGTGAGGTCGGCAACAGATCGGCCTGCTGGAGGAGCATTACCAGCACGGATCCAACCCGAAAATGGTCGGCCTTGGTGAAGTAATGGTGGAAGGCAGTGGAGAGGCCCTCGAATGTGTTACTGCAAGCTTCTTCCGTCATAATGCCCAGTAGGTTGGACAGCTCTTTCCCACACAGATTCATGTTGCGGCCGTCCCGGGTCCAACTGTTACTGCTCCGACTGCTCTCCCGCCACTTCTCACATTGGCCTCCAAGTTCTGCTGAATGATAGCGCTGTTAGGACTGTAACCTGGCCTTTGCTGTTCTCGTCCACCTAGTAATAAAGCTATATATATAAAAAAAAAAAAAAACACTTTGTAAACGTTTAGCGCTGCGAAATGACGTCATGTACTTAGAAATGCGTCGTGCTCGTTCCTGTTAACGTGCGCGTTCGTGCCCCTGGCGGTTTATCCCGCAGGGCATGCGCAGAGCAGGGGAGTCAGAGTCAGATTGTCCGTTCAGTGACTCTGCGTTCAGTCCAGTAAAAGCTGCAAATGTACTAGGCGAGTATGTGGAGCCAAACTCGTGGACAACCAGCTTAACTGAGGGACCACAAGTGAAATGAGCAGCACAGCAGATGGGATGTCAGCATGTTGTAGGAAATAGCTTAATTACAAAGCAATCCCTAACAAAAATCAGAAAATGGTTGTGTACTTTTTTTTTAACCTATTCAGTTTTTTTTAAAGGGGTTGTCCCAAGTATTTACATAATCCCATAGAAACAGAATAGGGGATAACTAATTGCTGATTGATCCCTAGTGTTAGTGATATATCCCTCTACAGCGTCCATTTTGGACCAATAGAACCAAACAGACGCCAATTTATATCAAAGCGGACATTTTAGTATTAGCCTGGGGTTATGCAGACCACTGTCCAGCTAATCCCATGATTCAGCCATTTTCTGTAACCTGCCTGTAAAAGTTTCTCCTTGACACTTGTTAGAGATAGTTGTCCTTCAGACAGTTTTTCTTCACCTTAACTGGTTTTGGTTAGCAAGAAGCTGTTGGAGCCATTCTCTGTACATTTTGTAGCTGGGATAATATAAACATATATGTGAAGGGCCTCTGAGAAAACAGTGCACAATTCATTAACCTTTTCGGAGAATGTCCTGGAAAATTCATTATGGTCAATAGCATTGCAGTATTTTATCTCCTTGTCACGCCCCCTTATGCAGATGACTCTGTATTTGATATATGCGGCTGAGCGCTAATAAAGAGGGGAGATTCTACATTTACTAAGAGACGGGTGTGTCTTAGTTTGTGCTCTTGTCCCGGGAGCCATGAAACGGTTAATTTGAAAGTCACCTTTACAACTGATAAGGGTGGTTTAAGCTATAGATAAAAATCTCTGTCACCAGCTCTCCAGAGAATGGTGATACCATGCGCCCTAACCCTGTATAAGGAAGTGCTCAGATAGTGGAGTACCATGCTCAGCTATTTCTGTCATTTCCATACAACTGAATGGAGCAGCCAGATGCATGCATTCTTATCCTGGCAATGATAACAGAAAAACACTGCTCGCCATCTCGGACAGTGTTAGGACCTGCTCCATAATTTTGGCTTGGGCCATGGACTCCACGACTCTGGGCATGAGCCCATAGAAGTAAATACGGACATGTGCTAGCCAGTAAAAAAACAACGACTAGCGCATGGTCCAAAACATTGGTCATGTGCATAATAATTATTTATGCAGCATTATCATATTTTGCAGTGCTTTACAGATTATGGGGGGCCTTCTTGGATCATCTCTGAATACCAAGTTAAAGTACCCTAGGGAGTCTAGTAAAATATAGTAATAAAAAATGTAAAAGTTCAAATCATCCCACTTTTGAAGCTTTGGAGGTTAGTTATTAGTCTGATAGTCCAGGGAAGGGCATTCCAGAGAATAAGTGCATATCAGGAGAAGTCCTGGAGGTGTGTGTGAAAAGTCCGATTTAAGTTAGAGATTATTCTAACATCACTAGCAGATCCAAGAACACAGGTTGGGTGATACACTAAGATGTGAGGCGAGGTAGGTGTAGTTGTATTCTTGGGGAAAACATCTTTCCCCACATTAACCCATTAATGACCCATTAATTTGATTTTTGCATTTCCATTTTTTACTCCCCACTTTCAAAAATCTAACTTTTTAATTTTCCCATGAAGAGCTGTGCGAGGGCTTGTTTTCTGCATAAAAAAATTGTATTTCATAGTGAAAGTATTTAATATTCTATGCCGTGTACTAGGAAAAAGGGAAAAACATTCTAAATGCAGTGAAATTGGTGAAAAAAATGCATTTGCACCATTTTCTTGGGGAAATGTAATTTACAGCTTTCACTGTGCGCCCCAAATTACATGTCTACTTTATTCTTTGGGTCGGTACGATCACGGGGATAACAAATTTATATAGGTTTTATAATGTTATATATACATTTACAAAAATGAAAACATCCTCTATAAAAATAGAAAAGCTTCATTTTGCCATCGCTTGGCGCTAGTGATTTTTTCATACCTCACGGTATGGAGCTGAGATCACGTTTTCAATGCTGACATTTTGAGAACTGTACAGCCTTTTGATCACTTATTATTAATTTTTTTTTATATGTTGCACAATGGCTAAGAAGTGGCATTTTCAAATGGACGTTATTTTCTGTAACGAGTTTAAAAACACCTCGAAAAACTATTATTATATTTTGATAGAACGGTTATTTTGGGACCCCTCGTAGATACCTAACATGTTTGATTTTACTGTTTATTTCTATCACAATATTTGAATATTTCGGGTTTTTTTTAGATTTACTTTTTTTTGTAATTCTTTTTTCTTACTTTTTTACTATTTTTCAGACCACCTAGGGTACTTTAACCTCAGGTTGTCTGATTGATCCTATTATATACTGCTATACTACGGAATGGCAGTACATGGGTGTTTTGCACATTGTAATAGTTCGGCTAAAATCAGACAGGCTCAAGAACGGCGATCTAAGCCAATATGGCAGTGCCCACTCAAAGCTGCCGGTGGCGATCAAAGGGTTTACACCATTCTAGCACTGCAGGTGTTACTGGTGGGTGTTTTCTGCACCTGATGTGTGACTAATACTTTACGAGTTGGTACGGGGTTAAAGATCAAGTAAACACAAGCGCCTCTTCCCAGATAAAAGGGTCAGAAAATTCACTGCTCAACTATCAAACTGATAGCAGGCATCATGGAGAAACCATATTTCACTAGCTTAAAATATATCATCATCTACACCAGAACCAACAACCTCCAGGACCAGCAGATAACACCTGGCCCAGCTCAGACCACACAGTGAAAACGTCTTGGCTGCAAAGTAATCCTATCATCCCTGCTTCCAAGAAAGGAAGTTCCTGATCTTACCACCAAGAAGATGAACAACCAGCCTACAAAACCACAGCCACAGTCCCCCTACATCACTCCTGAATGCTTTGATATTCTAGACAGGAAAGCCGCTCATTTCCAGGCTCTGGGAACAGTTTTGTAGAGACCACCTTGCTAGAACTGGGTGGGAGGAAGAAGTACTTTCTGACCATGGATGAAACATCTACATTGTTGGAGCAGAGACTGGCTATATAGTAGCCACATACAAACAGATAGAAACAGCTATGACAGCACAGTCAACAAGAGCAGAAGAATACTGCTTAACCTATGTAGCGGCCTCGGCCTCCACATACTAAATGGTGGCATAAAAAGAGACTTTTTAGTAAGGTGCACACTGAGCTCCCTGAATAGTGTAGGGGACTAATATGGAATGGACTAATATGGAATGAGACTAATATGGAATCTACAAATATTGGTGCTTTCATAGTGACCCCACAAATGCACCTTTCAGATCACAACCAGCTGCTTCTATACATCAAGTCTACCAACAAACCATATGCGCAAAAACTTCAGTAGACAAGCCTCTTTAACCTCCCACCATCCTTAAAATGGTTACAAACATTGACTTTAAAGTATAAATACACCGCAAACTGCCCAAAGATCATGGAAAAGCTCCAGAACTTCTATACAACTGTAGTCAAAGCAATCCTACATGGGGTAAATCAAACAATATGCAGCAAACGCCGGGAAGGCAGTCTTCAGCTCCAACCACGTGTCTTTACCTTGTATGGGGAGAGCACGGATGCTCATTCCATATTGAGGGCATCACACGGTACAAGCAATAAGTTTCATGGATAACCATGACTGAGGGCGCACACAGCTTCCGAAAGGCGTTGGAATTGCGTTGTATTCGTATGTCTTTTAAATGATGGCTGAATAAAGAAAAAGTTTTTAACTAATTCCTTGGTCCGTGGGATTTCTGCTGGAACGTATTGCTTAAACCAAACAATATACCTTAACAATATATTGTACACAGTGGAGAAATCTATGATGTAAAGAGACATAACCACAAGAGGCCAAAAGAAAAATGCCCCAACATTCCCCAACAATGCCAGCCTGCGGAAAGCCTACAACAGCATACAACATCAATACAAGTGCATGCTCCGAAAGAAGAAACACAACCACATTTCCAATAGCTCACCCAACTCTAAGACACCATCCAGGACAACTAATTCTAGGAACTATGGACAATGACCGGAAGGAAAGCGACTTGGATATTCAGAATGGCAACATCTGGTACAAATATTTCAAGAATCTATACAAAGATACCCGCACAGAGGAACAAACCAAGAGCAAAAATACATCAGAACAAAACTAGAAGCCCTGGAGGAAAAAAATCAAGGCTTTCTAAATCCCTTTAGATGTCCCAATAACCCAGCAGGAGGTAACCAAGAGCATCTCCTCCATAGGAAAGTGTTGAAATCCATGTCTGTTGGTATAGATGGAGGTCATTCATAGGTTTGACAGATACTTTGCCGGGGATTTCTTTCTAATAGGGTATTGCAGAGGTGAGTACAACAGAGGTGACATTGCTATCGCTGCTACCAGGTTCTACTTCATACCTTTTATATTCTACAAGGACTGCAATCCCCTCCCGCTGGAGGTTCTAGGTGCCCCCACCTCGAATAAAATTTGCATAATGTGAATGGTAGAGCTCTAGGATTATTTTGATGCATTTACTAAACTGTGGGATGGCGTTGCTGTTTTTTTGGCTCTAGGACACTTGTCCAGTTGGATAATGGTGGTGTATAGGACTTGGGGTGATGCAGGGCTGTTTCTACCATAGGAAAGGATGTGTCACCCAGTTGCGTGATGATATCATCACGCTGCTGGAGTCCACAGAATATCGGAGGTGGCGACAATGGGTGTAGGACGATGACAAGGACTTGTGGGAACGTGGGAGAGTTGAGTGATTTTATTATTTAATCTAAAAGAAGGAGGCATAGTATATAAAAGAGGGAGACAGTATTTAATAGAAGGGGGCAAAGTATATATCTAATATAGGGAGTATAGTATTATAGGGGGTATAGTATTTAACAGAGGGTACATATAAATCTAGTAGAGAGGCTGTAATATAAATATAATAAAGGGGACACAGAATGAATTTAAATTTAAAGCCATTTGGTAAACTATGTATATATAGTATATATACACTCACTGGCCACTTTATTAGGTACACCATGCTAGTAACGGGTTGGACCCCCTTTTGCCTTCAGAACTGCCTCAATTCTTCGTGGCATAGATTCAACAAGGTGCTGGAAGCATTCCTCAGAGATTTTGGTCCTTATTGACATGATGGCATCATACAGTTGCCGCAGATTTGTCGGCTGCACATCCATGATGCGAATTTCCCGTTCCACCACATCCCAAAGATGCTCTATTGGATTGAGATCTGGTGACTGTGGAGGCCATTTGAGTACAGTGAACTCATTGTCATGTTCAAGAAACCAGTCTGAGATGATTCCAGCTTTATGACATGGCGCATTATCCTGCTGAAAGTAGCCATCAGATGTTGGGTACATTGTGGTCATAAAGGGATGGACATGGTCAGCAACAATACTGTGGCGTTGCAACCATGCTCAATTGGTACCAAGGGGCCCAAACCAAGAAAATATTCCCCACACCATGACACCACCAAGCCTGAACCGTTGAACAACAAGGCAGGATGGATCAATGCTTTCATGTTGTTGACGCCAAATTCTGACACTACCATCCGAATGCGCAGCAGAAATCGAGACTCATCAGACCAGGCAACGTTTTCCAATCTTCTACTGTCCAATTTCGATGAGCTGGGCACACGGTGTGGTCTCCTGCTCCTGTAGCCCTCTGCCTAAAGTTCGATGTACTGTGCGTTCAGAGATGCTCTTCTGCCTACCTTGGTGTTAACGGGTGTCGATCTGAGTCACTGTTGCCTTTCTATCAGCTCGAACCAGTCTGCCCATTCTCCTCTGACCTCTGGCATCAACAAGGCATTCCGCCCACAGAACTGCCGCTCACTGGATTTTTTTCTTTTTCGGAAATTCTCGTAAACCTAGAGATGGTTGTGCGGTGAAAATCCCAGTAGATCAGCAGTTTCTGAATACTACAGACCAGCCCTTCTGGCACCAACAACCATGCCACGTTCAATCACCCTTTCTTCCCCATACTGATGCTCGGTTTGAAACTGCAGGAGATTGTCTTGACCATGTCTGCATGCCAAATGCACTGAGTTGCCGCCATGTGATTGGCTGATTAGAAATTAAGTGTTAACGAGCAGTTGGACAGGTGTACCTAATAAAGTGACCGGTGAGTGTATATATATATAGTCAAATGTCAGGCACCAGGGGTACTGGACCACCGTCGACGATGACATAAGCCAACGTAAGCACTTGGTCCTGGTTTCAAATCCCACCCGGGTCAACATCTGCAAAGAGTTTGTATATTTTCTCCATGTTTGCGTGGGTTTCCTCTGGGTACTCCGGTTTCCTCCCACACTCCAAAAAAAAACATACTGCTAGGTTGTTTAGATTGTGAGCCCCATGGGGACAGGGACCAATTTCACATGCTTTCTGCAGCGCTGCGTAATCTGTGTGTGCTATATAAAGAATTATTATTATTACCCAGTTTTCACCAGAGCCCACCGCAAAGCAGGTTGGACTTGTTGGCGGCGTGGTACCACCAGGTCGTTCCACAGGTGTGACTTTGTCCGTGGTGCCGGCCAAGGTGAGGTACAGAGATATTGAGCAGAATCGTAGTCGGGGATAGGCAGAAGGTCGGGCAGGCAGCAGAAGGAACAGGGGTCACTGCGGGGATTCAGAACAAGAGCACAGGAACAAAGCTTTCTCAAGGCACAAAATCTTCTGAAGCCTGCCGACCGCCAGACCAGGAACAGGAGCGAGGGCGGGTAAGTTGGAGCTGCATGGCGCTGGGACACAGACAGGAAAACGGGTGAGCCTGCAACCCGAGACATAGGTTGCGGTTATATATAGTGACCGGGAATTGGTCCTGGTTCTGTGTTTCTCTACAAAGCTTGGTTCTAGGAATGTATTTATATTTTGAGCTCCTTTATGATGGTGTGTTTATGTACTAAGCTTTGTTCTGGTTATGTATTTATGTACTTCTCCATTATTATAAATAATAATGGCTCATTAAGTTGGAATTACCATATTTTTTGGACTATAAGACGCACTTTTTAGCAAGAAAAAAATCTTGCTAAAAAATGCCTGTATCTTATAGACCGAAGGTCAGGAGGATCCAGCACTGCCAGACCCTCCTGACCGCTGTAAGGGATATCGGGTGATGTCCTGATATTGAGCTGCAACCGATCTCCCAGAGAGGAGCCTTCGGACTGCTCTCCCCTCTCCGGGGTGACCTACAGGACCTGACTGATCACATGCTTCTTACATCACCACATACTGCCGAGAATGGGGACATGCTGCGCTGGGACAGGGTTAGAGGAAGAGGGGATGGGTTCTGAGTGTGTATAGCAGAGCTGTGTGTGTCTTCATGTGTATAGTAGAGCTGTCTGTGTAACTGTATGGATGAACTAGAGCTGTGTGTTTAAATGTATGGATGAAGCAGAGCTGCGTGTGTAAATGTATGGATGAAGTAGAGCTGTGTGTGTAAATGTATGGATGTAGCAGGGCTGTGTGTGCTGTGCCTTAGTTCGACCAACAGGGATATTTTAATTGGTGTAAAATATATTTTTCCTTTTTTGGAAGCCTAAATCTGGGGTGCGTCTTATAGTCCGATAAAAAAAAGGATACATGAATAGGACAGTTAAAGACATTGGGGGGATTTATCAGTACTTCTAGACCAGTTTTCTGGCCTAGAAGCACTAAAATATTCACAATTACTACTTGCACACCCTCTAAAGCCTGCAAACATTCACTTCCGGAAGTTTTGCAGGTTTTTACACAAAACTATGCTAAGTTAGGCCTGGCACAGTCTTGACTGGTGGTGCAGTAGCCCGGCAAATACATCAAGAGGTCTAAGCATCTTGATGTAACTACTGCGGTGAGTGGGCAGCTCCATTATCATACACTGAGAGCATGGATCGCCGGCTATGATAAATGTCCCTCATTTTTTCCATGTGATACTTTAGGATACACTCAGTTCATACCAAGAACTATGGAGTAATCTTAATCTAAAAACAATTGTTTGCCTCACTGATTGATTATTGGTCTTGTTGGTACAGATACATGGGGAAGCTATTTGCTATACACATGGCATATGCCTACATGAGGATAAAACTGTCAGTACCCACAGTAATTCTCTATAGTATATTCAGGAAGATTGACTACAGTTTGGTCATTGCTGTCAAACTATTGACTGCTTCTTTTGACACAAAAATATAAAACAAATATTCACTGTGTACTACCACCAGGTGGCATACTACGCAACACAAGAAGCACAAAAATATTTCTTTAACTCATACTGTATGGCTTAAACCATAAATATACATTTATGCTTTTTGATTTCATGTATTGTTATATAATTCGATGCCAATTGTAAGCTCCATACATAGAATGTATTGCAACTGCAGCCACGACTTAACCTAATTTTTCACGCCTATGGGAACCTTTTATCAGGTAGAAATGTCAAATCCTGATGACAGGTAACCTTTAAGGATTCACTCTGGAATTTTCATGTTCCTCGTACTGGCCATCTTCTTTGAGAGAACTTTCAATTTTGGTAAATGGTATAGTGTAGCTAACAGGAAAGCATTACCTACACTAATTTCATTTTGTAGCATTATCTGATGAAAATATCAGCAGTGATCATTGGATGACTATTATTAAGTTTTATTAAGTCAGGTTTGTGGACACCATTATTTTTAGGTGATTGTGTATTGTAAACTGTTAAAGGAGACCTGTCATCATGAAGGGCATTTGTCAGTGATGACAGGTTCCAAAAGGGCATGTAATGCTCAATATTAATCATGTTTTGATTATTCCTTAAATCATTTTACTTCTATACAATCCTTCAGCTGGTTCTAGAGCCCGCGTCCCCTGCAGCCTGTATGTGTATGAGATACAACTGCTCCAGGATGCAGCCATGTCTATGGGAGAAGAGAGTATGTCAGGTTCTTGTCTGTGTTTCTATCTGACATCTAGCTGATGACTGTCTCTCTCACAGGCAGCAGATAAGGCAGAATCACTAGCAATGCCTTACTGTACATTACACAGAGACATGAGCAGGGGGAGGAGAGGGGAAACGGGCCACATCACTTTCTCCATGTGCCCAGCCTCATTTACATAATAAAAAGATGATTTTACAATGATTAATGCATGAATTGACTAGATAAAGGCTGGAATGGAATCCTTGTGGGATTATCTACCTGCTCCAAAATTCCATTGATGGCTAATAATCAATATGTGAAATCAATGCATTGCGGATATACAACCAATTTTTCTAATAGATCGAATGGTCTACCTTGCCTCAATGGTAAGGTCTTGCTCACTTGAGCTTTCACAGAAAATAAGTATATGAGCAGATTTATTACTAGGCGTGTTTTGGAACTCATTTACACTTGTGAAATTTTGCCATTCATTGTGGAATTTGTGCAGAATGTCTGAAGATTTTACTGAATAACACTAACTCAACCTACTAGAGTTCCTCTTCCTTTTAAGTTTAGAAGTTTGTGTCAAAATGTTGCATGAGATGTTAAGAAATGTTTGATTTCTTAAAGTGAACCTGCCCTTGTCTGCATTCTGAACCGATTCAGTAGTTTATAATAGATTATTTCACATTTCCTGGCTCCCTGTCAGCAGCATGTGATGAGTTCCAGGAGAGGGGCAACTACAATGGGACTCATTTACTAAGGGTCCGCGGACCGCGATTCTGTCAGGTTTCCTAAATATGTCCTTTTTGCGCCGAAGTAACACATGCAGGAAATTGGACGCACGATCTTAGTGAATCGCGGCAGACCCGAATACTCGTCGGACAACGCACCGCGGGATCGCGACAGGACCGGGTGAGTAAATCTGGGGAGGGAATTGGATGAGTGTGGAGGAAATTGACACGGGTACACACAGGCTGCAGCTGCCCCTCCCCAGGGACTCACCACATGCTACTGACAGGGAGCCAGGTAATGTGAAATAAACTATTATAAACTAAACATATAATTCAAAATGCTGACAAAGGTATTTTTAATAATCAGCATAGCATAAACCATTGCAACCTGTCACCAGCTAAAAATGACATTCCTGGAGACAGTTTTGCTTTATGGCAGCTCACTGCACAAGTGCTGAGGTAGCAGCGGGCTGGGTGAGACTGTAACAGCCTCTAAAGCCAGATTAAAGATGGGACAAGGGTAGCCCCTCAGGCTCATTATTATTATTGTAAAACTTGATTTTAGAAGGAAGGAGGCCATGGATAACTGATATAAGAAGATTACCACAGTCACTGTGCCTGGATCTATGAGTAAGGGTCAAGGGTTTATCATGCTTGACTTTGATGATAGATTTCCTTTAAATGGCTAGTCTTGATTTGTATCAGTTTGCTCCATTAATCATCCATTTTCATACTGAGCATGCTCTGATTTTACATTCCAGAGTTTCAATGCAACTTCTAGTGGACCAAGCTGGGAAACGGATGGTTATAAAATAAAAAACGGAAACTAATTGACACTCTGGGGGATATTTATCAGGACCTCTGTGCACCGCCAGTGGCGCAGAGGCCCTGAAATAATCGCAAATGCTAGCTTATTGCTAGCTTTTGCGATTATTTTCCCCAATCCGCCACCTTCACGCCAGTGGGGCATGAAAAGGGGGGCGCGGGGCACGGCCGGAAGGGAGTGGGCCGTTACTGTCCCTGCGCACTCGCTGCTGCCGGTGACTTTTCATACGCAGAAGCCTCTTGATGTATTGGGCTGCGAATTTGCAGCGGTGGGGCGATCATACGCTCTGAGTGCGTTCACACATTCAGTTTTTCAGATGCAGTTTTTTTCACTAGGAATGAAAAAAGAGGAGGAGCAGCTACCCTCCATGATATTTCTCAACGGTAGGTATCTGTTTTCTTTTAATTCAAAACTCTGGGTGCTGGTTACTGATTGCATGTGTTTCAGTGGAAACACATATTCCATTGGGCCGAGCATTTGTGTTGAATGCAGGTTCAGGGTGTCTCGGAAGTAATGCAACTGTAACATACTTGGACAGTTAAATAATTGAGCAAACACATTCAGTATATGCTCAGCAGAGGCGCCATACAGGTGCATCTATGTCCAGTAGCTTCTAGTGGCCTCAACTGCACCATCCAGCAGAAAGCAGGATAATATAGTGCAGACTGCCATCCAATATTTCTTGTTGAATGCAATATATACTGGGCAGGTGGAAGCAAAACGGATGCTTCCAACTGAATGTATAAATCTATGGACATGTTCAGCGTGTATGTCTGGATTTTTTTTTTTTTTTGGCAGAGGAGGTATGAATGCAACCCTTGGCCTCAAGCACATGTAAAGATTTTTGGGCTGCGTGCCATCTGCAAAAATGGATCCTGGAACATAGTCCCATAGAGTATAATGTAAAATATGGCTCTCTAAAAGAGTGCCAAATATATCCCTCCACTCCATATGCAATCCGTATATATATAGATATTTAATATATGGTCCACATGTATAGAACATGTCCTATTCTTTTCTAGATCTGAACCTGTTCAGTCCCATAAAAGTCTAAGGAAACGTAAAAAAATACAGCTTGTATATGGCACACACAAGTTCTGAGCAGGTGGATACAGATCACATACGGTTGCATAGCAGTGTCTTATGGTTCGTAAATACTGAAAGGGAAAAATCCGGATGTGTGCATGAGGTCCAGAGATAACCCCTAGGAACTGGTATATGTATTATTCTCCAGAATAAATTAGAGGTATATCATAAATAAAAAAGGATCCTCCTGTTATGAGGAAACTGGAAGAAATGCGTTGGGTCTTGTGATGTGCAGAGGAGAAGGGATCGTCCTTCCGGCAGGGGCAGCCTTTCCCTGCGGCTGGAGCCCTCCAGATGCGGCCAGCCCAGGATGGGAAGAGAGCTCCGTATAGGGCTGGCTGGGGATGAACTTCCTCTCTGGATGCCGGAACTGTTTGTGTAGTGTGTACAGGGACAACACAGATCCGGCAGGCGTCGTGCATGTCAGGCAGTGCGGGTAGGTGTGCGGGGTGTCTGGAGGAGGCCTGATTGTAGCTGATGCTGACGGCTCTCTGTCCCCCCTGACAGCAGGACATGAGGCGGGAGTAGCAGCCGCACACACAAGATGTGGCTGAAGCCGGAGGAGGTTCTGCTGAAGAACGCGCTGCGGTTATGGGTCACCCACAAGTCCAACCAGTACTTCATCCTGCAGCGGCGCCGCGGACATGGGGACGGCGCGGCCAAGTTCACCGGTGAGTGCATAGCCAGGTCATAGACTGCAGGCCCACCTGCTCCGGCTTCTGGGCCATTATTATTATTGATGATCTTTCTATTGTTGTGTAGCAAGCTTTTCATTTGTTTACTACCACACTCTCTCTTTTTGGAAAAATGGACAGGGGCCATATGGGGATGCCCTAGCCCACAGATTATAGCAGGACCTCTTGTAGATGTAATTCAGTCAGACAAATTTGGGCCATAATCCCAGCATGATTTACACCAGTCTTAACACATGTGTAAGGAGGGGCGCCAAACTATTTACCGACGTGTAAGGCATCTATTGTAAACAAGAAAGTGATCAAAAATATTAAATTGTAAATGAAGAGACTACTGCAGAATGGAAAAAGATTAGTAAGGTGCCTAATGTTTTGTTTAAAGAAATGGCGCAACCAGATTTTATCCCATTAAACTACTAGCACCCGGGTTTTGTATGAGATGACCTTTCTAGGATCCCCTATTATATGTGATAGCTCCTCCAAAGACATATGAAAATGAGCAGATACCCGAAATTAGTCAAGTTTAGAGGCTGCAGGGGAATTGCCACTTCAGCCGCCTCTATTTTTGATTCTATAGAATCTAGTAACATGCTTTTTGTATTCTTTTATCTGTCCTCTTATTTTGTCTTATCTTTCAGATCTTATCACCTGTTTCTTTAAAAGTGACAACAAGTTATAACCTATCAATAGGACAGGGTCTAATATGCTGATTTGGGTACCCCCAGGGAACACGAGAATATGTACCCATGTGTCCATTTGTAACCCACATGAATAGAGCAGCCACCTGCTGTATTTGTTTATAACGCTGACAGATAGATGGTACAAAGGATCCCTATTCTTCTGATCCCACCACTGAGACCCCCACCCATCAGCAAGTTATCCCCTGTCCTGTGGATAAGGTACTAACTTGGTGTCCCCGGACAAGCCCTTTAACTACCTGTATCTAACTGAACCACAAGCCTGATGCGATTTGAAAGATGAAATTCTTATCTGTAATACGACGCTTTCTGAAGTGACACTTGCGTATCCTGCAGCCTCTAAAAGTAATTCATCTTGGGTAAAATATGACTATTCTCTGCACATTTTCACAAAACTTTGGAAGAGCGGACGCTGCCTGCAGGTTACACTGCATTGTTATAGTAACAGGTCCCCTTATAGTCACTGGGAGCCATTTGTCAGGAATTGTAGGCCAGGTTTTTGGTGTACAAGTCCTGAAATAATCACAATTATTTGCAAACTGACAGCAATTGCAATTATTTTCTCTTTCATGCCACCTCCACTCGTGGTGGCATAGGATAAAGGTCTGCAACACATTTTTAAACCTTGGAGGAGTCTTTTAGTTTGGTAAATTTTGGAATCTATGATTTAACTTCCTTTGCTCATTTTGAGCTGCATCCTCATAATTTTTTATAAATTGTGTTTAGCATATCTTTTGTGTATTCTATGTTGCCTATATTGTGTTACTACGGTAGTTGCCTGCTTTGTTTTTATAAGAAACATTTCGTTCTCATCCTGGCAAGTACTTTCTATAAAGAATATCTCTGTGTCACATGTGTCTGATGGAACTGTAGCGGTTGCTTCCCTCTCTTATTCTAGGAGCTCTATATAAAGCCTTTGTCTCCGTTCCTTCATCTTTTACCCCATATTTTGAATTGTCTTTGATCTTGTGATGGTTCTGACATAAATTCCCTTGTAAATGGTTCAATAGACTTTAATTAGTGAATAATAGAGGTGGTTTATGACAGTCCATTAGCCTATTATTGCTTTGGTGTGTGTAGTCATCTGTGTGCTTTAACTTAGTTCCAATCTTCTTTTATGTGTATATATCAGAATAATGTCCTGTTACTGCTGACCTCACAGTATTAGCATCATTGCCCTGCAGCTTTAGATTTTAATCATATTAGAAAAATGCCATACAAGACCGGTTCTAAACGCATGCACACCCAGGCTACAGCTGTGTGCCGGCTACAGGAGGGATAAGAGCTGTTCACCGCTCCTTTCTCCATAGGGAGAAGTCTGACACGGTGGCCAATACGTCCATCAAAATGGATGGACGTATCGGCCATTGAAATACATGGGGCCATATACTACCTGTAGCACAATGGTATGGCATTTGTAGCATACAGTCGTTTTTACGTGTTCAGCTTAAGAAGTATGAGAAAGGTAAGGTAGATACACATCAAGGACATCACATTTTTAGTAGGGTCTATTTCAAGGATGTAACTAGGAAAAACTGGAAATATAGGTATGGAATCCAGAACTCTTTACCACACTCTGAGACGGTCCAATATCAAAATCTTCCTTTATTCAATAAAATTAATGCAGACAAGTACAGCCAATATAAGGATCAACGCGTTTCGACATGATGTGTCTTGATTATGATCTCTTTAATAAGGTAAGACTGGGCCCTGTTAACTAATGCACAGAACAGAGAACAAAAAAAATCCCTTGGATCAATCCCAATCTGCCTTTGTGCCCTCATAGAGTACAAGGGTGCATTTACATGCGGTATGCCCGCCGTGTGCTGGAGAGGAGGAGGAGATGGCTCCTCCTCCCTGCATAGAAAACAGCGGCACACGGCCGCACACTCATAGAAAGATAGAGCATGCTCTATCTTTTTGAGGTGTTCAGCCCGCATAGGTGCCACACATGTGTGGTACACATCTGTGGCACCGTATCACCGCCGTGCCGCTATTGCCATCTATGGGGACGTACATGCTGCAGCAAATTTGCGGCCGCATGTATGTCCCCGCAGACGGCCATGTGAATGAACCCTTATAGTGCCTTCCCATGAGTCCTCCACACATCATTATGTCTCCTATGGTATTCCCACACTGTATTACTCACAGTGAAAGGGCATTTTTTTTTGGTATCCCATGTTGCTGCAGGCGAGCCCCCCACTGCATAACTCCTAATAGTATAATGTCCAACTATTCCCCCCTACACAGTATAATCCTTCATATACAATATGTTGTTCCTGAGTCCTGATATACAGTAAAATGTACCAGTATCAGAAGCCCTAAAACTGTTTTAAAAAAACAGAGAAAAGTGTCTTAATAAAATAAGAATCCTCATTAATCCCATAATGACAAGGACTGAAAAGGCTTTATTTAGCCCTGTGGGGCAGATATAATGCCTTTGGATCTGGTGATTACTTGACCACTGCCGGCTCCTATATGTACTGCATAGCACAACTTCAGCTCTATGCAGTGAGGAAACAATGTAGAAGCTTCTCCCTTTTTCCTAGGGTCTTTTGCGGTCTCTGACAGGCGGAGAACTGCACCGAGGTTGCCACAGACTTGGGATCCGCAGCGCCTATCGTCAAAAGACAGTGGTCGGTTGGGATTGAGCTAAACGTTGGAACCATGCCTGCCCACAACACGTTTTACAGTGGATGTGGTGTACTTTGGATCATTAGCAGTTCCAAGCTTTTTTCAACACTTTCCTGCGTGGTGCAGTTTGATCTTCGTGTATGCTGCTAGAGAACTGGGCCGCTTAATTAAAATGTTATTTAGCAAAGCCTAATTTGGACATTCTATGTTTGAGACCAGTTCATGGTTTTCGCTTTGTGGTTAACCCTCTGTATTTGCTCCCGTGAAGTCATCTCTCTATGATAGGCTTGGATAGACCCTAGAGACAGTTCTTTGCTCGGATAGATGTTGTGAAGGGTTTCTCTTCACCATGGTAAGGATACTGCTATCATCCACCGCTGTTGTCCTCTGTGGACGTCCAGGCCTATTTGAGTTCCTGAGCTCACCAGTGCTTTCCTTTTTTCCCCAAATATACCATGCTATTGATTTGCTAAGTCATAACGTTTCTACTAGATCTCTGATGAATTTTTTTTTCAGCCTATGAATGTTCCATTTCACTTCCATTGTGATCTTCTTTGACTCTATGTTGTGGGTTCATGGCTACAGCTTCCGAAAGAAAATGCTATCGACTATGGAACTCAAAAACGTTAACCTTTCTAACAGATGATGCATTAACAAGTGAATAGCTCATGTAGTCTATTAAATAACCGTACAGGTCATTGTCCAATTAGCTACATATTAAAGATCTGTCATTCTTAATCCCTTCCTCCAGTCATAGTGTAAATGCTGAACCTTTTGTCACTGTATTTCTGGACCCTATACTCTTTCTATCATCTATCTAAATATATCTATCCATCCTTTTTCCTGTTTCACATTGGTTAACGTTCCTGTGTAATCATATAAAGAATCAGTTGTCATAGTAAATGTCAAAACAAACCTGCAGTGAACAAAGTACAAGTACTGCTGTTATCTAAAAATCATATGTAATAAATATGAATTTGATGACCACATACCACAGGATCTTTTTTGAGATAAAGATTATTTTTTAATATTTACAGATGCCTCCAAGCTTCCTCTTTAATAAATGGTAAATGTGTTGTTATCATGTGCAACATTGCTGAATGGAGGACCAGAATTAGGATGAATCTCTACCATGGCTCAGTATAGCTCTGGAGAGCTGGGCTCATGTTCTTTAATAGACAGGCTTCATATGTGTACTTTTTTGCGAAGCAAATAATAAGTGATCTCCAGATAATACGCAAAAAGTAGCTAGTGTTGCTACATTATTTGTGCTTGTTATCTGCTACATCTGTGGTGATTTTCTCATAGCCTGACCTGGGCCGTTACTATTATCTCTATATGTTTATATGGTTGTTTTTTCAAACTATGTTCGAAGAAATGTAATGTCAATGAGACAAGGAACACTCCAGTCTGGAGTGCCTAGTTCCTGTTATGTTCCATACAAGGATCAGGAGATGGCAAATGGTTACTGCTGTCATACGTTTAAAATTTAGCTTTTTTGTTATATATTGTATGTGCTTTAATCTTCAGCCGGATTTTATAAAATGTTGAAGTCGGTTTTTTGCTTTTAAACTTATTATTCATGCTTTAAAACTTGGCCACATTGTCATGGAGCACTTTATTAGGGTTGCTGGTGGGATTTAGGGTATGCAGTGCCGAGAACGCTGAGGTATTGCCTTCTAAATTGTGTTCTTATTGCCTGTTAAGGATTCTGTACATGGCTCCTGGAATATTTGGCTACACCCTTATTAAATCTTTACAAGCATAAGATTAGAAATGAAAGATATTTTTATTTTAAATATAAATTATTCTTCTACATAGAACCAACGAATCAACCTATATTTAGGTTTTTTGGACCTGGAGTGGATTCAGTGGTTTTTCTCACTTTATAAACCATATCTAGTTTTTGGCTTCAGCAACTTGAACTCTCAATGTTTTCTCAGACCAAACCTGGCTTCACTGGTCTAAATGCAGCATATTGGTTCATGCCCACCAGAGCATGGAAGTTTTTTTTTCGGACTGCACTCGCTCATGAGCAAGCGGCCTTAAAGTGTGGTTTTTGATGGAATTGCTAAAACTGCAGCCAAAGTAAAGAGTAACCTGTGTTTAACTTTCTATTCCATAAACTCATCAATTAGGCTTTCTAAGAATCACTAGTAGTATCCCTTTACTTTCAGTTGTAAGTCATCTTGATAGCGGTCAGGGAAGGTGAAATTATTTGTGCTAGTGGGACAATTGGCCACCTTATTTTACTGACTATAGATTTCATAACAAATTGACTTTTCTAATGTGCAATAAAGATTCATTCTCTGAAAGAACTATTCATGCGTTGCAGACTGTTCTATGGGTTCTTTTATTGCATCCAGATATTACTTGAGGCAGTGGTTTTGTGCTATTCCATTATGACTGCAGTATTCTTTATAGTATACTGAACGCACTGAACTTTAGTTTCCTTCTGATAATGTTCTGCTATCTGAATCCAGGCGTGAATCCTTCTGTGCTATGTAGTCTGGCATCATTTGGGAAAAAAAGTTTCCTCATAGCAGTGGGTAGGGGCTGTGGTGCCAATCAACCATTTTAGAAAAAAACTAAACAGAAAAAATCAGAAATATTCACCTCCACTCCTCTTGATGTTGATCCCGGCTCTGTCCTCTGTCAGTCTTGGCACGTGAGGATCACCTAGAAAAGAAACTTAGAATTAGCAGCACGGGGACAAGATGTCCGGTGTAGGGCTGCTAATTATGTACGCCCCAGTACCTCCCTCTCCTGTGACGTCACCCCCCCTCTCTCATGCACCAAGCATGGGAGAGGGAGGTGCGGGCTGTGTATAATTAGCAGCCTGGAGCGCCGGACATCTTGTGGAATGACGATGTCCTGCTCTGCGGACACCCTACAAATCTACTCATAGTTGCAGGAATCAACACACTAGCCAAACTCCTAGTCTTTCTCCTGCGCACTGCAGTGCCTCTGCATTCGGGAGGCGCCACTCTGTGACTCTGGGCCCCTGACTGCAGTCACAGTAGCCCCCCATTCAAAATGACAGCCCTGTTTATACATGGAATTACTGCAGACCACTGATGTGTAGACATGCAGTACTGGCATGGTAAAATGTGACTAACATCATGTGTGCCGTACTTTTACATTCAATTCTGTGTTACTTCCTTCTGTACAGCAAGGTTGTCTATGGAGTCTCAATGGATTTTTTGTGTGAATGACAACCAGTACAACACATATTCTGGATTTCTTCTGCTCCCATTGATGTATGGATGGTAGGCAGTATTAATTCCCTGGATGCTTCTTTTCCCTTGTTTCTTCAGGCCTCCTTTCTGTCACGCCTTCCTCTGTAGCTAAGCCCAGTGTATACAAAGCGCTGTCTTCCAGCCCTGATGTCTGCCTTCATGTTATTCACAGCACAGAATGAGGAAGTAACTTACAGTGTTAAATTTCCTGTTGTACTTCTGGTGCTCAAATAGTGTCTAAGTCCACATTCACATCCCTGGAGCTTTTATTTTGTCTATTGACAGACTGTATAAAGTGTTATAATAATAGTACAGTCTTTTTCCAACAAAAGCAACTTCTTTGTGCTTCCTAGAAGCTTCCTATATCTCAAGATTCAGTAGAACATGCAGAATAATGTTCAAAAAGGTGTATTTTTATTACAGAAGAAATGTATCTTGGTGTATTATTCACACACCAACTGCCTCATGAGCATATAGATTCTACTGGAAATAAAGTGAAAATGGCATAATGGATAGAAATAATAAAGGTATGATGGAAAGAACAGTACTTTTCTACACAACCTGCTGCCAGGTAGTGGATTCCTGAGTTAAAATGGCATATTGCAGACCTGCTGTAAATATGGGGGAGCATCATTAAATGGGTTGTCCGTGTTCACGTTTGATGTGGAGGGCTGTAAAACCAAGAAAGGCGGTAAACTTGCCTCCCTCTGGTGCTCCGTTCCAGCACTGCCTCCCATCACCAATGGTCTCTGTATGTATACAGAGGCGCAGGGTTGACGTCACAAGCACAGCACCCTCCTACTGCCGCTTCTTACACATCTTGCAGTGAGGACCTAGTGTTGGTGCACACCGAGGAACAAGGATTGTAAACCAATCACACTTACATGCCGTTTTGTGCAGGATCTTATGCTTTAAAAATTATGTAAATTAGCCAAGGGACTTAAGGCTCCATAGCTGTTTACTGAGCCAGAGCCTCATTTGCAGGCTCATATGCATAATTCTTACATTCTGGTTTTGTAAAAACAAGGACATAAGAAGCTAAATGAAGAGCAGATCCTGCCAGAAGGGACACACACCAGCATGTAAATGTGCTTGGTTTACAATGCTCGATTCTGGTGGTAATGTCCTTTTAAGATGTGGAAGCTACTTATAGGAATGAATTATTAAATATTGGCAAAATCCTTACATAGTTGGCAGTTGACAGTGGTTGACTGTATGTGTGAACCCCTTGCCACCAGTGCACCTGCAGATAGTATGTTTATTGGTAAAAAAAAATAGGACATTATGAATTTCAACAATTCTTGTCTCTCCACCCCTCCCCCCCCCCCAAAAAAAATCAGAAAATTTGGGATACTTCTACCAATTTTTAATAGTTTGCTAGTCATCAGAAATCCTCCTCTAACATTCATCTAATTTGTATGAAGATCTTTGGTTATTTCCCTTTAAGAGATCTTATATTAATAATTTCAGAGATCAGGAAGGAGAAGCTACATGTGTTTCTTTTCCAGGGACGTCTCTTGTCTAGGACTATCCGATTTGCTGCATTTTCTTTATATAGACGCATACCTCAGAAGTCAGTCTTGTGTCAGGCGGATTATATTACACAGTAAATATAAGGAAAGCTCTTTGCAGTATAAATTGCACCCCGCTGAAAATAGCTGTGTGTTGTGGTGTGGTTTACAAATGACTTGGAAGCTTCTCAAACAGCATTCAAAATGCAATTTACCAAATGAGTTGGGATTTTTAGGATTTCACAGAGTGTTTACGTGCGAAAAATATTCAAACCTGCCTATAAAATGGGAAGTTTTTGAGGAGTTCTACCATTTTTAAATTGCGGTAACATATGCCCGGAGCTGCATAATATATGTAAATTGTATCTCTTCTAAGGCTTATACTACCTTCCATTTGGCATTAATGTGGCGACAAGGTTGCTGCATCAGAATTGTTCCTTTTATTGTGAGATTTTCTCATTGCAGGACTGTGTCTATCAAGATGCTAGAGAGATCATATGTCCTAGTACAGTACTGGAAAGTGTAACAACAGGACATGAAAGGAACATTCTGCTGTCATTTTCCTTTGGAATCTGTTGTTAAAATATCTGTTATTCTGTGGGCATTGTTACTTCAACTTATAAATCTCTATAGAGATCATAATTTCTACAATTGTATGCTACGCTTTTTCTTTTTCTTTTTTCCCCATTCCTATCTGAAACGATCTGTGGCAGAGGATACTGTACATACTGTACCTTTTATTAAATACAAGAATTATAAAAAAGGGAAAAAAATGCACTTTCCACCAGATTTTGACACGTGCTGTATATTTGTGGAGTTTCATTTTGCTGAGCAATGAACCTTTGCAGATGAATAGGACTGTAACATAAATCTGCTAAGCATAGCAGTACTATAAATACTGGATTCTATAAATGTTTCGATCTCTATTTATTTCACCAGAAAACCCCTCCAAATACTTACCCACTTAAAATGCCATATGATCCAAGCCTTAGAGTTGCGTGTAAAGTGCAGGCTTCTCATGCTATTTGTCCGCATAGGCTCCTAAATTCCAGTAATGAGACTATTTAGGGCATCTCCTAACAGCTGAGAACCTGCTTTTGTACATCTGTATGCGCATAAACAAGCTTCTTTGGGAGCATGTTATGTACATGCTGTTGTGCCCTGTAGTATTACCTATACCAACATTTATTCTGTATGTAATAATTTTGTTTGTTATAATCAGCATTAATTCGCAGTGATCATGTATAAAAAATGTTTTTTTTTGCCAAATACTTTTCAATACCATTCTATCAAAATTCTGGACCAAGAGATAAGTTCCAGATCACTGTGAGCTGTACGACCGCTAAGAAAGTCCATCTGTCAGCTAAGACAGTCCATCCATTTTTCTTTCTCTGTCCCTCTCCACTTTCTCTGTGCCTCCCCAACTATTTAGTCAAATCGTATACTGCCGCCTGGCTGTATACGGGGGTCTGGCTGGCTGGTTACCTATACACTGGGGGCTGGCTGGCTGGCTACCTATAC